>ML813236.1:216791-229917 GCA_009831015.1 Picea engelmannii
GAGGTTTTCCCTCTTTCCTCATTTTATTTCAGTGTATCTTTTGTATTTGGGTACCTAACATGGCCTCTTTGCTGGGGACCATTCTTTATTTTCACCATAGTGATGTTCAGGGGGGGTGTTGGAGTTACTTTACACACACCTAAGATTTATTTTTCCTAAGGTTTTTCCTTGTTTATTAGTCATAATTAGTCATTATCCAGTCTCCTAGATTTTAGGGGAGAATATTCCACCTAGAGAATATTCTCTTTCAGTGTCTAGAGTGCCAATAGGTGAAGGTTGAGCATCGACACCTTGCAAAACTATTGCAACCCATACAAATTCCAGAGTGGAAATGGGAAGTGATTTGCATGGATTTTATCATGGGTTTTCCAAAGACAACCAAACAACATGATGTAATCATGGTTGTGGTGGATAAGTTGAGCAAGGAAACTCATTTTATTCCCATAAAGTCTACTTTTAAAGCCATAGACGTTGGGTGTGTTAAAAATTGGTATTAGAGCATGGAAATATCACTTGGCCTACTTGGGCTCATGCACGAGTCAAATAAAAAAAATATTATTTGAGAACTTATGGTGTAGCACCCTGCCTTACCCCTTCTACTATTGATACATGCATTGGAAGTATGCATTGTAGGTGGCTAATGTTTCCAAATAAAGAATTGACTTCACCTTGCAATGATATGTGTTGTTCATGAATTGGTATATGAGTAACTAACATAAAATGTTTTATCTGCACTCAAGCAGTCAGTGAAAAACAGGAAAACTACAACGTAAAGGATGGTGACACATTAGGAGTTGGGGGAGAGCTCCCACAATAGAGAGGATGAATATGATGAAAGGAGAGTGGTGGAAACCCCTCCAAATTTAGCTGAAACTATAAGAAGCCTCATGGAATAATTACAGAGTTATAAGGCTGACAATGAAAGGATGATCAAAGAGAAGGAAAATAAGACATAAATTAATGCAGTCCTACCGTAAAGTCTATCAGATATACAAAGGTAACTGCAACATGGTCTAGTTGCTAGTCATGTGGATAGACATCATACTAAGAAAACTCCAAGTCCACCTAAGATACAAAAGCATGGTCCAGCTGCCAGTCACGTGGACATAAATCATACTAAGAAAACTCCAAGTCCACCTGAGATACAAAAGCATGGTCCTGAAAGTGGCCACACCAAGAGGAGCACCTCAAAGAAGGCCCAAAATGGAGCAAGGAGACATTCAATGGAAGCTTCCTCTGATGAGGACATTGAAAACTCCTAGGAATATTCTAGTGGTAAAACTAGTTTCCATTCTCAGACAAGAAGGAAGAAGAGGAACATTCCAAGAGTCGTGACCCTCAAGAATTAAAGAAATCCAAACCACCCACCTTCGATGGAGATATTAAGAAGGGGGAAGAATCATAAGTTTGGCTACTCAGCTTGAAGGAGTACTTCAGAGTCCATGACTACTCTGAAAAGTTAAAGGCTCGGATAGCCATTTTCAACCTGAATGGGAAGGCTTCCATTTGGTGGGAGGACCTTAGGATGTGAAGGGATTCAATGAGAAGGAATTGTCATGGAAACAATTTGAGAAATACTTCAAGAAGAAGTAGCTGCCAAACAAGTATTTTGATAGGAGGACCAAGGAGTTCTATGAACTCAAGTTGGGACAACTCACCATAGATGAGTATATCAACAAATTTCTCGAGTTGATGAGGTATGTTCCCTACAAAAAATATGAAAGTGTGAATATGAAACGATTCATTGGTGGATTACCTTAGTCCTACTGGGACATAATTGAATTTTATGAGCCAAATACCATAGAGGATACTATTTGAAAAGGAAGGTATTGCTATGAGAAATTCAAGAGTAGGACATAAGCCATTGAATACTAGAAGAAGAAAGACAATTCGGTATTCAAGAAGAAGAGATTTAAGTCCTCAAGATTTAAGAGCCCTGGTAAGAGCTCTAGGATGATCCTTCCTTCCAGAAGTGTGTATTAGCAAAATTTTCCATCCCAGAGTGGAAATAAACCATTCAGAGAAACTCCAAGTAAGACTAAGAATACAAAGAGAGAAACCTTGAAATGTTGGGGTTGTGGAGAGGAACATATGTTGAGGGACTCTCCTCATATGAAACATAACTCTGGGAGGGTCTACAATGTCCAAGAGGCTACCATAGTCAATGATGTGGCTAGGAGCCTGCCACAAATTTATACAGCCTTAGATAATAGACAAGCTGACCACCAAGCTTCAGTGGTGGAAATGGAAGGTATGATTTCCAACCATCTCGTTTCTATTTTAATTGAACCTGGTTCTAATTTGAGTTATGTTTCCACTCAAACTGTTGAGAAATGTAAATTGCACCAAGTTAAACATGTTAAATCATGGCTAGTACAACTAGCCACTAGAACCAAAAGAAAAGTAACAGAGGTCATACCAACATGCCAATTTGTCATGAGTGGGTTGCCTACCCAAGAAAACCTAAACATGCTCCCTCTAGGATCTTATGACCCATTGATTGGCATGGACTGGTTTGTTGCCCACAAAACCAAATTGGACAGTTACAGTAAAACTTTGGAGTGTGAAAATGAAGAAGGAAGGAGGGTAACTCTACAAGGGATTGAAAATCCTGTCTCAGTGAGGAAAATGGAATCCCTCCAAGTGAAGAAGTATTGCAGAAAGGGATGTCCCTTGTATGCAATACATGTACTGAAATCTATTGAGAATGACAAACCCATCCTAGAGAACTATCCCATATTAAAATAATATAAAGATGTATTCCCAGAAGAGGTATCGGGTCTACCTCCAAGAAGGGATATTGATTTTTCAAAGAACGTGTACCCGGAGCAGTGCCAATGTCTAGAACACCCTATAGAATAAGTACAATAGAGATAGTTGAGCTCAAATTATAGTTGAAGGAGATGTGGGACAAAGGATACATTCGGCCTAGTGTTTCCCCATGGGGATCACCGACCTTGTTTGTGAAAAATAAATATGGCACACTCAGACTGTGCATAGATTATAGACAACTCGATAAGATGACCATCAAGAACAAGTATCCCTTGCCGAGGATTGATGACTTGTTTGAACAATTAAGGGGTGCTACAATCTTCTCCAAGATTGACTTGAGGTTTGGATACCATCAAGTTCGAATCAAAGATGAATACATCCACAAGACAACCTTTAGGAAAAGATATGACCACTATGAATTTGTGGTGGTGCCATTTTGGCTTACCAATGCACCAACCACTTTCACATGCTTAATGAATAACGTATTCAGAAAGTTCTTGGATAGATTTTTGTTGGTATTAATTGATGATATCCTAATCTATTCCAAGAATAGGGAAGAGCATGAAGAACATCTCAAGCTTGTAATCCAAGTACTAAGAGAGCATCATCTCTATGCTAATCTTAGTAAGTGTGACTTCTTCCAGAAACAAGTCCACTACTTAGGCCATGTTATTTTTGAGTAGGGAGTAGCAGTTGACCCTGACAATATTAAATCCATAATGCATTGGCCTACCCTAAAGGATGTATCTGATATCAGATCCTTTATGGGTCTGGAAGGATACTATAGGAGATTCATAAAAGTTTTCTCCAAGATTGGTTTCCCAATCACCTCCCTTCATAAAAAGGGAGTTAAATTCATTTGGACATCAGAATGCGAGGAAAGATTTCAAGAGATGAAATACCTTCTAACCAATGCATCTATTTTGAAAATTGCAGATCCAAACAAATACTTCCTTGTGTGTACAAATTCCTGCAAGGATGGTCTCAGAGGAGTCCTTATGCATGAAGGACATGTGATTTTCTACAAGTCCAGAAAATTGAATGAGCATGAAGTCAATTATGTGACCCATGATGTGGAATTGGATTCCATAGTGCATGCTTTAAAGATATGAAGGCATTACCTCCTAGGTAGGATATTTTTAGTTATGACAGACCATAGTGGATTGAGGTATTTGTTTGACCAACAAAAACTCAATGTGAGACAAGCTAGGTGGATGGATCTCCTTAGTGAGTTTGATTTTGAAATCAAACATATCAGAAGAAAGAAGAAGATGGTGCTTGACGCCCTTAGTAGAAGTATGAAAGTAGTTCACTTGGCGACTGTAAGCACCAATAAATCAAACATCAAAGAGAGGGTCAAAACTGCACAAGAGACAGATGCATTTTTCAAGACCGTGACATCATACTTAAAGCTAGAGCCCACAGGGTTGAAGTATGAAGGTTATAATATGCTTAATGATGACCTTTTGACTTACAAGGGCATATTATACATTCCAAATTGTGACAACTTGAATAGGTTCATAATGGATGAAATACACAAAATACCATATGCTGGTCATCCTGGTTATCAAAAAATGATCATGACCACTAGGAAACTGTTCTATTGGTCTGGACTAAAAAATGACATAGCTTATTAATTAGATAAGTGTCTATAATTTTAGCAAGTCAAGGCAGAGCACTGACACTCAACATGGCTGTTACATCCCCTACCAATTCTCGAATAGAAACGGGAAACCATCTCTATGGATTTCATCACAGGATTACCAAGATCAACCAAACAAAACAATGCCATCATGGTAGTTGTGGAAAAACTGAACAAATCTACTCACTTCATACCTTTCAAGTCAACCTAGAAGGAAATAGATATTGCTGACATCTTCATGAAAGAGATATTCAGACTGCATGGAATGACTAAGGATATTATATCCGACAGAGATACAAAGTTTACTTCAAACTTTTGGAAATTTCTGTTTGTTGGTTTTGAAACAAAATTACTCTTTAGTACATCCTATCATCCTCAAAATGATGGCAAGACAGAGAGGGTAAACCATGTATTAGAAGACATGCTAAGGATGCATGTAATGCATCAACCCAATATATGGGAGGACTACCTACCACTAGTATAATTTGCTTACAACAATGGTTATCAAGAGTCATTAAAAATTAGTCCTTTTGAAGCCCTCTATGGAAGGCAATGCAACATTCCAATCAGATGGAACAACCCAATAGACAGAGTTAAAATCAGGACGAATATGATAAAGGAAATGGAACAAAAAGTGATTCAGATAAGGAACAATATGAAGATATCCCAGGATAGACAAAAGAGATATGCATACATGAAAATGACTCCTAGAGAGTTCAAAGCAAGGGATCATGTGTATCTCTAATTTAGACCCAGGAGAAGCTCCTTGAGGAAGCGAGCTTGTGCCAAACTGGCACCTCAGTATTGTGGACCCTTTTAAGTTTTGGATAGAGTGAGACCAGTAGCCTATCAGCTAACACTTCCTCCCATAGTGAAGGAACATAATGTTTTCCATGTTTCTTTATTAAAAAAGTATGTACATGATTCTAATCATATTATTGACTGGTCTGTGATTCAGGTGGAACCTGAGGGGGAATTATTTCCAGAACCCCAATGCATAATAGACAGGAAGGAAACCCTATTCAAGAATAGAACCATTGAATAGGTCAAGGTGCAGTGGAAACACTTTGGCCCAGATGAGGCTACATGGGAAATGGAGGATGCCATGAGACAAGCATATCCATTTTTTTTTTACTTCTGTACATACAAAACACACCAATAGATAGAACATCAAGGGTGATGTTCCTTTAAGGGGGAGGGGATTGTAATACCCTTGTTTCCACCAGTTTGTAAATATAACTATAACTCACCAAGAGACTATGGCAGAATAAATATGTGTGAATGTTTGATTTGATGAACCTTTGTATAAAAGGGTCAATGTATGAATTTTCTGTTATTAATAGAATTTGATTTTAAATATGTGTTGCATAACTGCTGAAGGGGGGTAATTTTTCCAAGATATACCATGGATGCTATGAGAGATATGGTGAATGGAAACCAAGTATGGTTGAGATGAACCTCACCTGACCAATACCTACTGGGTGTAATTTCTCAACAATCCTCTGGCCCATAAATGAATTACCGGCCAAGATGGTAGTTGGAAGGCCATCCTCAAGAGTTAATGAGGATATGGGGCAGGGTACCCATCTGTAAGGATTCCAAGACTAACCATGAATTGGGATTTGGACCCACACAACCTTGCTGAGGAAGGTGAGAAATGAGGTAATTCGGTGACAGGGAGAGACTTGCGATATAGTAGAGTAGATAAAACATTCTCCCAAGAAGGACAGTGAACATACTTTGATTATAAAGTTGAGAGGAAAATCTGAGCAGTAAGCTCGATATGGCTATAAGAAGCCATGGGCATGGTTTCACTTCAAGATGATAAATGAGGCTGAAGAGTGATTGAGGAAGTACTCATGCATACCTCCTTTCTTGGAGTAGAGAAAACCAAACACCTAGTTCTTGTGGGAGAAGGAGAGTAACCTTCGTCCTTGACTATTGTGGAGAAAAGAGAAAGAAGGAATGAATTTCAAGTCGTTGATCATTACGGGCCCCGCTAGAAGGTCGAAAGGGAAAGAGTGACAAGGATGTCTATGTGAAGATGCATGTCAGTAGATGATCAAGTGGAGAGATTGAGCGTGAGCTTAGTTGGCTCAACATTGACTGATTTCGGAGTACGACTTTGATATACTAGAAGAAATACTTCAATGTTTTATACATGCGATTCCGATGGAGGAAAGATATCAACCATAGATAAAACAATGGAGAGAGGGCACGACAATCATTGGTCCGGCGTGAACCCTATCTATGTTGTTAGTATGAAGGATTAACTTCATATCTGACATGGCTTGCTAGTGGGCAACTGGTGTGAGTTTAGAGTGACAGGTGTCACTTACCCATAAGTGGATGAGTCGAGTGGAGTCCACCCAACAAGAGAAACTTAAGTTAGGAATCAATCTCAACCGCGTATCGGGAGATTGCAACTTATGCTCACGACCGTCCATTAAGGAGAAGGTATATTCCTCAATACCTTTGTCTCGGAGTAAGGAAAATGATCGAGTCATTCTATCTCCAAATGGATGGCATCGAAGGGGGATATTATTTGATACCACATCCGTCGAAGGTAAATTCATATGAGTACTAGTAAGGATTTTGAGTGATATCTCATTTGGTTGTACATAGTGTGGTCCCACTTGTTGGAAGAAATTCACAAGAACCACATAGGTGCGACGTAGTCGTCATGACAGATGGTGAATGTGTCGACATGAAACATGAATGCGAAGTGTCAACGATATATAGGTAGAAGATCGAGGAACAATAGAAAGGCCATAATTTTTGATCTATGACTCACCTTCTAGCGAAGTAACCATCGTTGGAAAGCTCTTGATGAGTATAAAATGATGAAGCTCTAAGAGAGCGGATTGAGATTATTAAGAAACATGGTACAATACCCCATCCCTTAAAAGGACACATAGGGGGTCGGGTGTGTTACAGAGTGGTATCATAGTAGAGTTCAAACTCTAGGCTTGAATGGGTCACTATGACCACATAAGGTTTCTCAAAAAGGATTTATGTTGTCTAAAATGACTGAGTCAGGATATTGACATGAAATGATAACGATGATTTTTGTTTCAACACATAAGATGAATTAAAAATATCATGTAAGTGAATGGTACAACACAATATGGATGACCTCTTGCACCTCAGAGATGAAGAATCTGATGGTTGGAGGGATAGGGAAACCCCTCCATATTTGATGTCCACGATGAGGAGTTTGAAGGTGGATAATGAGAGGCTTATGAGAGCTTGTATCGAACATGTAGAGTTGAATGCAGTTCTACTGCAAAGTATGTCCAAAATTCAAAAACATCTGCAACAAGGTCCTAGCAATGTAGAACTACAAGGGCCAGAGAGGTTGAAAACCCCTTCAGATTCCCAAAAGAATGAAATGGATCACAACGATGCGGGAAATATTTCTTCCAAAAGAAAGCATCAAGGTGCTAAGAAAGTAGGATTGAGTGGAGGAAATTCCACGGAGTCCTATGGTTAGAAGAATAATCTAGCAGGACAGTCTAGTAGTGGTACGAAATCCAACATTTCTAAGAAGGGAAAGAGGAAGAGATCTCAGAGTTTTTTGACTGAATAATTCAAGAAGGATAAGCCACCTACCTTTTATGGTGAAATGAATAAAGGAGAAGAAGTCAAAGCTTATCTATTCAACTTGAAAAAGTACTTCCGAGTACATAACTACTTAGACAATACCAAGGCAAGTATTGCAGTGTCTAACCTAAATGGCAGGGCTTCCATTTGGTGGGAATACCTCAAAGAAATCAAAAGGATAAGGGAAAGAAATTTAACCTGGAGACAATTTGAGAAACACTTTTGCAAGGCTTACATATCTTAAAATTAGTACGATGATAAGATAAAGGAATTCTATGAGATTAAAATGGGGAAAATTTCCTTGGAGGCATATGAAATTTTTTTTATGGAACTGTTGAGATATGTTCCCTACCTTAAGGACGAGAAGGAAATGATCGAACGTTTTCTCAGTGGGTTTCCACAATCATACCAAGATAAAATTGAGTTCGAAAAACTCAAGACATTGGAAGACACCATTCAAAAGGCTAAATTTTGTTACGATGAGTCTAAGCACAAGAATGAGTCTCCTAAGGATTGGAAAAGAAGGGACAAGAGTGGATTCCAAAAGAAAATATTTAATCCTTTTCCCCACAAGAATTACAGGAAGGATGCACAATCAGGTCATCCAAGAAGGAGCATGCATCAACAAAAGTTTCCGTCCCAAAGTAGGAATAAGCTAGTAGAACAGACAAAGGAAAGATAATAGGATCCCAAGAAAGGACCTTTGTAATGTTGGGGATGTGGAGAGCCACATCTATTGATGGATTTTCCCCACATACAACATGACAGTGAAAGAGTGTATAATGTACATGCATCAACTACAATCAATGATGTATCCATGAGCATATCAAGAATCCATGCAACGATGGAAAATCAACAAGCATATCACCAAGCTTCTGTGGTGGAACTGGAAGGTATCATTACTGAACAACCAATCTCTTTTTTAGTTGACCCAGGATCTAATCTTAGTTATGTTTCACTTTGATTGGTTGAGGCATGTTCATTACATAGAAAGAAACACACTAAAGTGTGGTTAGTCCAGTTATCCACTAGAACAAAGAGGACATTGAAGCTTGTTCAATTCATATTAATGGATTTCAAACCCAATTGGATCTGAATATTCTACCCCTTGGCTCTTATGATGTATTATTGGGAATGGATTGGTTATCATCCCATAAGGAAAAAATGAAATGCTATGAGAAAACTCTAGAATGCAAATAAGAGGAAGGTAGTACGATAATTTTGCAAGGCATTTGAAATCCAGTCTCTATTAGACAAATATCAATGTTACAACTCAATAAGTATAGTAGAAGAGGGTGTCCTCTGTATGCTATACAATTTCTAAATTCAATAGAAAGCGGTGATTTGAAGATTGAAGACCACCCAATGTTGTGGGAACTCAGGGATGTGATTCCGGAGGAGGTTCTTGGATTACCTCTGAAAAGCGACCTTGACTTTTCAATTGATCTCGTGTTGGGAGCAGTGACATCATCGAGAGTTCGTTGCAGGATGAGTGCGCCCGAGTTGGAGGAACTAAAAATGCAGTTGAAAGGAATGACGGATAAAGGTTACATCAGATAGAGTGTATCCCCATGGGGAGCACCATCCCTGCTTGTAAAGAAGAAGGATGGAACCTTAAGGTTATGCATCGATTATCAACATCTAAACAAGAATACTATCAAGAGCAAGTACCCTTTTCTTAGAATAGATGATCTATTTGATCATCTCATAGGGGATACATTTTTCTCAAAAATAGATTTGAGATTGGGATATCATCAAGTTAGGATTAAGGATAAAGAAATCCACAAGACATCCTTTAGGACAAGGTATGGAAACTACGAGTTCGTTGTGGTGCCCTATGGAATTTTAAATTCACCAGCTACATTCATGTGTTTAATGAATAGTGTGCTCAACAAGTACCTAGACAAGTTCGTATTAGTGTTTGTGGGTGACATTTTGGTATATTCTAAGAATCGAGAGGAGCATGGAGAACATCTCAGGATGGTGTTACATGTTTTAAGAGAGCACCAACTATATACAAAATTCAACAAGTGTGATTTCTTTAAAAAGGAAATCCAGTATCTAGGTCACGTAATCTCAGTCGAAGGAGTCACAATATACCCTACAAAGATCAAAGAAATCATGGATTGGCCAGCCCCTAGAAATGTGACGGAGGTGAGATCCTTCATGGGATTGGATGGATATTACAAAATATTTATCAAGGAATTTTCCAAGATCAGAAATCCTACTACGTCACTACAAAGGAATGGAAAGAGATTTTTGTGGTTACCAGAATGAGAAGATAGTTTTCGGTAATTGAAGCAGTTGTTGACCAATGCCCACGTTTTAAGGATCGTGAACCCAGAAAAATATTTCTTGGTTTTCACATATTCTTGAAAGGAGGGACTCAACATAATCCTCATGTAAGAAGGAAAAATGGTTTGTTATGAATCATATAAGTTGAATGAACATGAATAGAGGTATGCTACCCATGACCTAAAACTTTCCACAATAGTACATGCGTTGAATATGTGGAGGCATTACTTGCTCCTGAGGAAATTTATCCTCATGACTGACCATTGCGGTCTGAAGTATTTGTTCAACCAACCAAGGTTGAATTCTAGACAAGACATGTGGATGGAATTGATCAATGAGTTTGACTTCGAAATAAAGCACATAAAAGTAAAAGAGAACAAAGTAGCTGCTGCGCTCAGCCGAAGCGTTCAAACAATACACTCAACAAAATTTTTAGTAGAGCCCAAAATCCGATAGAGAATTAAAACCTTCTTGTTAGAAGATGAGCTCTTCAACCTAGTGAGGGAAACGTTGCAGTAAGAACCCAAGGAAAAGAGGTGCAAAGGATATCAACTGAGGGATGATAAGATGTTGGTGTACAATAAGAGGTTGTACATGCTTGATTCAACAGACCCGAGACAATTGATTATGGATGAGTTCCATAGGATGCCATATGTTGGTCATCCTGGTTATCAAAAGATGGTGACCACATTTAGGAAACTTTATTATTGTCCTAATATGAAGAAATAAATTGCTCGATATATCTCAAAGTGTCTAAAGTTCCAATAGGTGAAGGTCGAGCATCGACACCTTGCAGGACTATTGCAACCCATACAGATGCTAGAGTGGAAATGGGAAGTGATTTCCATGGATTTTATCATGGGTTTTCCAAAGACATCCAAACATCATGATGCAATCATGGTTGTGGTGGATAAGTTGAGAAAGGAAACTCATTTTATTCCCATAAAGTCTACTTTTAAAGCCATAGAAATTGCCAATGTTTTCATGAGAGACATATTCAAGTTGCATGGTTTTCCTAAAACCATAATTTCAGACAGGGATACTAAGTTTACCTCAAATTTTTGGTGAAGCTTGTTTGTAGGTTTGGAGGCACATTTGGTGTATAGTACGACCTACCATCCTTAAACTGATGGTCATACCGAAAGGGTGAATAGAGTGCTAGAATATATGCTACGAATGCATGTTATGCATAAACCAAAGCAATGGGAAGAATAGCTACCTTTGGTAGAATTTGTGTACAACAATGGTTATCAAGAATCATTGAAGATGAGCCCATTTGAAGCTCTGTATGGTAGGAAGTGTAGAGTTCCAATTAGTTGGGATAGTCCAATGGACAAAGTTACACTTGGTCTTGAATTACTAAAGGAAATGGAGCAAGCCATGGTTCAGAGAAGGAAGAATATGAAAATTTCCCAAGATATATAGAAGAGCTATGTTGATAGCAAGAGAACCCCTAGAGAGTTCAAAATAGGAGACCATGTGTATCTCTAGGTGAAACCCAAGAGAATTTCCCTGAAAGTGGGGATGTGTGCTAAGTTGGCTCCCTGATATTGCAAACCATTTGAAATCCTAGAGAGGATAGGACCAGTAGCAAACTAACTTGCTTTACTGATCAGGGGATCAAATTTTGCTCAATTTTCAAAGTGCTCGGAATGCAACGAAAATAGTGCCATTGTGTCCGTCTCGTCTTCCTGATTCTGGCAGTATATTTACTTTCGCAAACAGAGTCTGTATGGAGGATATATCGCGATCTGTCCGCCAAGCCAAACAGGGAAAATTTTGGGATGCTGACTGTACCTGTCCGTACAGTCCGTACGGTGACGTGGCAGGGCCGTACAGACCGTACGGTGATGACATGGCGCATATTGGTTGGATGGTTTTTGGCGAATTGGGTGAGGACACGTTTCCGATTGGCAAGTAATATGAAGACACGTGGCCCAATCCAATGGCGCCACGTGTCCCTTCATTTTTGTTTAAATTGGTTATGTAAAATTGTATGGGAAGTCCGTGGGGTTCGACCCCCAGACCTCCCCCAACACCAATGCCTTCGTAACACTCCGCTAGCCAACTTTCCCACTGATGTTCCTTGTATATGATATGGACGGGCTTATATTTAAAGTCGTGAATTGTATTATTTGGAAAGGGGGCGGGTCGGGGCTTAGCCCCGACCCATAGTTTATACCATACATATAACACATATGTTATAACCATATGTTATATAACATATGCGCACGGGTGTATATAAATTGAACCAAAGTTTATACCATTGTGTTGTGTGCGCGGATTATAATATTTGCGCCGGGTTTTTTGTATTGCCACAGTTTTGCATATGACCCTAATTCGGGCACGCGGAAGTTATACAATGAACTAACCACTATTTGCCAAAGCGCGCGGTCCCATGCGCCATGTGCCCAAGAGCCGAGGCGGTTAGGGGCTGGCGCACCCTTAATCGTCCTATGGTTTGTACCGGTGCGCGGTTGCATACGAGACTAAGTTTTTACGCTTAAATAAGCGTGTGAGCCAGGTTTGCTAAAGCAAGGGTGCGATTTGTAGAACCAGAGACAACAAAGTTGAAGAGGGAGACTTCAAGGAGGCTAACTTCTTCATTTTTCGACCGATTGAGGTGCCGAAAGAGCCCAGACAGAGGTTTTGGGATGCTGGAAAGCCATTAGAGCAGTCGGTTTGTCATTTTGAGCATTGTAAGGCATGTTTTTGATCACTTTGAGCAATTTAATAATAATGATCCATTGGAAGCTGGACCAGGAGATGTATCCCGGAGAGGGGTGAACTCCTTTATCAAGTTGTTGTGTTTAT
>ML813236.1:250410-317557 GCA_009831015.1 Picea engelmannii
TTTACTATATAATTGTAAAAGGCATGGTGTTTTAAACAACGAGGACAATGTTTCATTAAGGGGGAGGGGAATGTAACACCTTGTTTTCTCCCAAGACTGTAATTATGCACAAAATTCATATGTTAATAATATGAGGCATGTAACTATGTTTTGACTTAATATAAACACCAAACTTCTCACTGAGAGGGAAAAAACTTGATAAGTACTGGCCATGATACACTAGAGGAAATTGATGAAGTAGTGGACTGATGGGATGGTTGAGTGAAATGAAGATGAGATGCATCAGTGAAGAAAATAGGAACCTTGCAAAGCAAGCTTATCTATGCTTACAAACATGATGATTTCACCACCATCACTCCAGACTGATGGAATAGACCACATGAACATTAAAGGAAAGGCCATAAAGGTGGTTGGGTAGTAATGGTTGTTGTAATTGGACCATGCATAGAAATAATGGCCAGTTGAATGAATGAAAATAACATACCACAAACTTGCCCTTCATATTGAAAAAGGGTGGACTGCAGGTTACGTCTATAGGATCCAATAGAGAAGAGAAGAGAGAGAGAACAAAGGCGAGAAACAGAGAACATAAGGAAAATGTGTTGATCAAGAAAGAAAATGATAACTTTCTGGAAGAAAATATGAAGCTTGTCCAAGTTAATGATGATCACCCTGAACATAGATGACATGGATTCCTGAACTAGAGCAATATTGTGTTGCATCTTGGTGCTACTGGACAAAAAATGACACTGGTAAGGGGAAGTTGTTGAGGGATTGTTAAGTAGAGAAGGGAATCCCTTGTGGAGAGTAAATCTAGTTGATAAACCACTTGATAAAATTGTATATACCCAGAGCTTAGTGGGAAGTGGAAACTTATGTCGTGTCAGAGGGAGAAGGAGAGTAACCTTCTTGTATCTTCATAGACTTGGAGCCCTACTGAGTCAGTTTTCTTGGTGGTGTCATGGATTGGCACGAGGTTGGCATGTTGTAGGAAGTGAATCTACAACAAGGTCTAAGGCTGGGAGGAAATGTGTCCTCTCTCAATCAGTTGGATTGGATCATTTCTTTATCAGATAAGTGTTCATTTTTATTGAACTGACTATGAATGACTTATGTGAATTCTCTTGAATAGAATAGTTGTGTGTTAGTGCGTATAAACATTTAAATCTAATAAATTGTTTGTATACTTATCCTATGTCTTGAATGTAGTAAGAATAACCATGTGATGATGAATACTAATGCTTGGTTAAATCATAGAAATGAATGAATACAAATTGCTACATGTTCGAACACCCCATGTGTTTTATGTGTGAAGAGAATGCAACTCATACAAGGCCTCAACCTTAAGTTTTACAATTTGTATAGGTTCCAGGATCATCTTGAGTCTTTGAAAGTCAGAAGCTAAAGTCTTGCAGGACTCAAAAAATGGATAAGTCCTTTGAACAGACAGTTATGTCTCCATCAACCCTATGTTGGTCGGCAAGGAACCATTATCATTGATCCGAATAGATTGCAGTTGTTGTTCGGTGGGTCATCAGAGTCATTTTTTCAGAGAGGTCCCTTGAATGTTGTGGGAAGGACTTTGAAACAAACCAATCAGAGTGAGACCTTTGGGAGGAAATCTCATGCATCGTGAGAATAACCCTGATGAAAAGATATTGAAGTTAGGCTAATGTGAACCATAGATCTATAAGTGAAAGGAATGAATTTCCAGCCATTGATCATTATGGGCCCCGCTAGAAGGTTAGAATGGAAAGAGTGACAAGGAGTGTCAATATGAAGACACGTGTCAGTAGATGATCGGGTGGAGAGATTGAGCATGAGCCTAACTGGCTCAACGTTCATTGCTTTCAAAGTACCACTTTGATAGACTCATAGAAATACTTTGATGGCCTAGACGTGCAAGTCCAATGGAGGAAATATATCGACTATATATCAAACAATGGGGAGAGGGCATGACATTCATTAGTTCGTCGTGTGTTATTGCACAATTTGTACTTGCCCAAAATCCCAAGGAAAGTGGATATAGAATTGGTGGAACTAGGAATAACCTATCACTGTCACATTAATAGGAGATCCCTTTCAATTTAGGAGTATGTCAAGACTACCCCAGGGGAGATGTCCCCGGTGACCTGGGGGGTTTGAGAAGGCTAAGGCAGGTAATCACAAGGAAATCCTTACACTCTCATATATCACTCAAATCAAAGTTTCTTTATGTCTTGTAAAGATGAAGCAAATAGATAATATTGTGTACCTACCCAGAACAAGACAACAAGGAAAAAATGGGCACTTTCCAAGTACCAAAATGATTGTTAATGCTTCGTAAGACAATAAACCTTCAAAGGGTAATCTATCTGATATGAATTTGCAGAAAATTCAACAGTTTATAACAACAATTAATATTTTATAACAACCACAAGAATTATGCCTTGAAATTGCTTGAAAAAGACAAGAAAAGGTAACTTTGACTAGGCAAATTGATAATAATTTTTCACAAGAAAAGTTGGCAATGTTTAGCTAGCTTTTAATAT
Organism: Picea engelmannii; assembly: GCA_009831015.1. NCBI lineage: Eukaryota > Viridiplantae > Streptophyta > Pinopsida > Pinales > Pinaceae > Picea > Picea engelmannii. The sequence goes on from ML813236.1 coordinate 252,942, forward strand.
CACTTTTTCATACAACTTTCTTCAGTTAGATGGCTGTAGAAATATTTTGCAACAACAACAAATTCTAATGGTCAAAAGTGCAAGAAAACACCATACAAAGTTAGCACTTACCTTGACTAGCAATTATTACAATTGGGTTTTGAATGGGTTAAGTGCAAGTTATGTAGGAAAATGTATCAAATCAATGTATGTTTGTATGGTTGTAACAATGTTTTTCTATAGCAGCAAGTTAACTAAGGAGTTAGTTTAGTTTAGGGTTAGTAAATGTTAGTGAAAGCTTCAAGGATAAAAGTGTGAGTGTTTGTTTGATCAATCAACACTTGCAAGTGGTAGATTAGTGCCTTTCTAGGGTAAATGAAGTCACTAATGGCATCAAAAAATATTAGAGGAAAAATAGAAATGATAATGATATGTCAAAGGGATAGATAGGATAAGAGAGGTGTTGGTATCCCAAGGCCTCAAAAATCCACCTCGAAGAGATAATTGCTAGAAAGTAACAAAGGTTAGGCCCTAGTGATTTCTCCTTTCCTTGAACAAATTGTAATAAAATATGAATTTGGGCATGGAAGTGGGGTTACTAGAGTGAAACAATGGTAGGTATCTAGTATCCAGTTCAAAATAGGTGTCTTTCAAGAAATTTTAGCACATGGAAGACTATAGGGAAAAATATAATAACATACGTCTTTCCCCTAGGGTTTCAAGCAAGCAATTTCATAATCTTAGACATGAAACAAGTAAAATTAACCATAATAATTCATTCACAATACATAAATGCATATTTTCAACTTAATTCACCAAGAATAATCAAGCAAAAACCCTAGTTGAAGATCCTCCACATGAAAAATTCCAAAGTACACCAAGAAATGCCTCCTCCAAAAAGTGTGCACCCCTAAATTTCAGCCAAGAAACTGTAAAGAAGGATGAATTTCAGACCACCACTTGTGTGATGAGTGAATGATGAAAAAATATGAGAGTTTTATCTCTTATTTATACAATATCAATAACCTTTAATTATATTTTAGATCATAAAAGGCCGACATGGCCAAATTACATCAAAAATCCATTTTTTTAAATAAAATCAATCATTAAAACCCTAATTTCACTTTAGAGATGATGTCATGCCCTTCTAGGGTGACGTTAGACCCCCAACATGGAATTCTAGGCCTCAAATGCAAAACTCTAGGCCTCTAAAAGCCTCAAATGTTGCCACACATGCCAACTAGCACCAAATCGTCCTCATAAATGCCAAACCCTAACTGGATGACGTCAAGGGTCAACATGATGCCATCAGGGGCCTTCAAGGGCCAATGTCATGGTGGAAGGGAAAGACCCCCCTGGTTCTAGGCCTGTGAGAGTGTCTCGGGGGAAACATCCTTCTTCCTTCCTAGTGCCATCCTCTGGTGCCTCTCTGCCCCTGGTTGGGGTCACAACATCTATTTGTTTGGATTTCATCCCCATGGAGGTTCAAGATAATCATATCCCCATATGTACCTCTCCACTAGGCATGGTCCTACAACAACAACAAGTACGCACTCCATGGGATAATAAGTCACAGGGATCATAGAAATTTCAATCACATCCAATAATCAAATTACCCAAACATGTGCATCAAACCCCCCTTTACCCAGACAAATGCTCAAAGACGTTATGCAGTTTAACAAGTCAAGTTTGGAGAGGATATCAGGATGTCCTATTGGGGTAATTATCCTCAAGTTTGGGGTGTTTACCAGGTGAATACCAATCTAGGTCATGTAAGTGTATGAAATGGTGCAGGGGGAATGTTTGGGCAAAGGGTGTAGTTATAATAGGGAAATGTAGGTCTTTCATGTGGGTGCCTTTGTAGAGGGTGAGTTTCACCTTGTCATGGATGCCATTGTTTCCTAACCCATTCAATGCATTTTATTCTTTGTCTTCTTGCTTTTTCTTTTCAAGATAATAGTTGGGGGACACTGTCCTAGCGTGGTGACCAGTGGTGACAATGTTACCCACAAGCACTTCACGGAAATGAGAAGGTTGGATTGTGATGAGAGCCTCTTTCTCTTAGCTATGCTATTAAAAGCTACTACCCTAGTTTTGTGACCAGATAGATGGTAGTGTCATACTGCTACATGCCCATGGACCTAATAGGCCGACTCATTACGAGACCTCCCGTCCACCAACTAGACCTTGAGTTTTATTTTATCTTAAGGGTCCCCTTCTCTTACTGAGAAGAATTTTATTGATTTCTTGGGAATCCCTGGGTGAATCATCTCAAAGGTTTTATTTTGGATTTTAACTTTTTCTAGCTATTTTTACCCTTTGGGCCTTTAGCCCCTTCTTCTCACAAGGCAAGGTACAACCCTTACTAGTGTGGCAAACCCAATGCTTGAAACAAGGTAGGGGAAGATGAGAGGGATAATGATGAAAAATGGTAAGTATGGAAGGAATGGACGATGAACTTTCATAGACCCACCTAGTGGAAAATCATATTAAAGGGAACCAACTTACTAGGGAATTCTGTCACCCCCTCCCAGGTATGAACAAGTTAAAGAGCATAATTTCCATGCAAATTTTATGAAATAAAGGAGAGTTCAGTGAAACATATTCAAATGCTTCGAAAATCAGAGTGACACATACCATGATACCCAGACTCATTACCTCATGGAGAAAGACCCACTGCTACTTCAGGATGAGGCTAGTGGGATGGATGTTGTTTTTGCTGATGGATGGGATGCACTGAAGAAAATATGGGCCCTTCAGGGCCAATATCAAGTTGTATGGCTCTCGATACTCCATGTCTAGGATCCATGGTCCTCGAGACATAATCTCCTTAGTTATCCCTAGGATAGGGGATAACATCTGGCTCCAACTGGGGGACATGTGTTCACCATAGAGCGCATGAGAACCTCAAAATTTCTAGCATGAACTGTATCTACTAGATCTCAACAAATTGAATTAGTGATATTTGGGGTGGTGATATCACCCTTCACTCATATACGATATAGTGGAATGAAATTAAGCAAGCATATATACAAAATGAAAGAATATAGAATGAAACTACACTACACTAGTATGACATGCAGATGGTATATACAATGGATGCAGATGCCTACCTACCTCTACTTACCTATTGGTTGAATGTTAGGTGTAGTCAAATAACCAGTGAAACCATCCTAGAAATATCTCATAATACCTACCTCTGTGCTACATCATGAATTAAAAAATGATAAGTCAAGAACAAAAATAACATGAGTTAGAACATGTATCACATCATTGGAAATCATAGTCTAGATCATGGAGGTGGGAGGGAGGGACACAATTATGCCAAGTCACACTTCTAGGAAAGTGCTCAATCCATCTCAGAAAGGGATCGTGAAAAATCAAAGGCTCGAAAGACTTTAAAGAGTCTAATGGTTGGCTACCTTGGATTTCATCACATCCTAAAGTATGGGAAAGGACTAGTAAGAACCTAGAGAATTATTGGAAAATTTCTAAGGGAAAATTGAAAGAGTGATATAATAAACTCCTTCTTAAGGTATTCAACCTACCCTTGAATTCTAAAATAAGGCTTTTCCATGGAGAAAACTCAAGACAAGGGAAATGTTTCCCAACTACACCCTTAGTGACATAGCGAGGTAAAGTAATCAAAGGGGGCTGGATAACCTTGTCACAAGTACCATGTTTGGGAAAGAAATGTCCTCACCTCTATCAATATTTGAGCACAACGGGGGTCGATTATATTCTTCATAAAATAAATCCAAGTTCTCAAAAGAAAACTCGTCAAAATATTCAAGGTATGACTGAAAATCATCAAGAGGATATATAACTAGGTCATCATTGGGTGCTTGGAAATCATCTACAACCACATCATCTCCTTGTTTCCAAATGTCAAAATTAGTAGTAATTTCATATGATAGTTGTAAAGGAAACTTTTGGAAATGACCCTCAATGTCGTAAATGGGATCCTCATCTGAACCAATGACATCCCAATTATGTCTTCCAACATGTATGGAGTCATCAATATTATCAACCATGTCACTACCTTTGTCATAACATGAATAATTTAAAGCATCCAAGGGATCCTCTAGTACTTCTTCACTTTCCAAATCATAAAATAAGGCATCATCAAAATTTTGGAAAGGGAAATAAATCACTATTTTCACTTCTTTTTTAGCAGGAGCATTAATGGCTTGGATGAATTCATCAAATGAAAGAGGGTCTAGTACATCATCCCCAAAACTCATCTCTTTAATCATATATTCATCAAAAAATGAAGTACCTAGCTCTTCCAAGGGTTCCTTTAATTATTCACCTTCTTAATCATAGAATAAAGTGTCATCAGAAAAATGGAAAGGAAAATGACTCACCTCATTCTCCTCATATTGTGCAGGAGAGATAGGATCTTGGAGAGATTCAACGGATGGAGGAGCGGATACTAATCCTTCATCCTCATAATTCACTTCTTCAATTAAATCCTTACTGCAATTTATCGAATTATGGGAAAAATCTTGTTCCTCTTCAAGGGGTTGACAACTTTCTTCATAAATTTCACCTTCTATATCAGAGGGTTATTGGTGTTGAGTATAGTACACATCCCTGAGATCTTCCACAATCTCATTGGTGAATCCTTCATCCTCTAGGGCTACTGCAAGATTATGAAGGGAATCTTCATATGTCAGGCATTGTGGTTTCACAAACTCAATAAACCTACTGATGAGGTCTACAAAAGATGATATACCCCTATCTTCGCAACAACTCTTATACCAAACTTTCAAAAAAGATGGCAGAGAAAGTATGAATAATTTTACCAGAACATCCTCCCCTCCCAATTCTATCTCACTTATATACTTCAAGAATTTTACAATGTGAGTAATTGGGAGGCCTCCAAATCTTGGAGAGTTGTTTAACCATTTTGTATCAAAATAGTGTAGGTATCCTTGAATTTTTTTGAAATCATTAGTCAGATACACTTGTTCCCACGGCACCATGATCCCATAACTTGGAAATATCATAGAATTGAGAGTAAGGTGGCACCTTGGAAAAGGTTAGTGGAGTCACCAAATATCCTCTTAAGGATTATCAAAGGGATGAGGGAATCACCCTTAGTGGAGTCATCAGGTAAGATTTGTGAAAAGAAGGCTTTGGATAAAGGCTTATTGAAAAAGTGTCATTGAGGAATATTGACTCAGTGTTCCCCAAAAACAGTGCCAAATGTTATCGCACAATTTGTACTTGCCCAAAATCCCAAGGCAAGTGGATACATAATTGACGTATCTGGGAATAACCTATCACTGTCACCTTAATAGGAGATCCATTTCTATTTAGGAATATGTCAAGACTACCCCAGGGGAGACATCCCCGGTGACTTGGGGGGTTTGAGAAGGCTAAGGAAAGTAATCACAAGGAAATTCTTCCCCTCTCAGAGATCACTCAAATCAAAGTTTATGTATGTCTTGTAAAGATGAAGAAAGTAGATAATATTGTGTAACTGCCAAGAACAAGACAACAAGGCAAAAAGGGGCACTTTCCAAGTACCAAAATGTTTGTTAATGCTTTGTAAGAAAATAAACCTTCAAAATGTAAGCTAGCTGATATGAATTTGCAGAAATATTTTAGAATTTTCTGCAGTTAGATGGCTGTAGCAATATTTTGCAATATCAACAAATTCTAATGGTCAAAAGTGCAAGAAAACACCATAGAAAGTTATCACTTACCTAACAGATTGACTAGCAAATATCACAATTAGGTTTTGGTTGGGTTAAGTGAAAGTATGTAGGAAAATGTATCAAATCAATGTATGTTTGTATGGATGTAGCAATTTTTTTCTACAACAACAAGTTAGCTAAGGAGTTAGTTTAGTTTAGGGTTAGAAAATGTTAGTGAAAGATTCAAGGATAAAAGTGTGAGTGTTTGTTTGATCAATCAACACTTGCAAGTGGTAGATTAGTGCCTTTCTAGGGTAAATGGAGTCACTAATGTCAGAAAAAAATATTAGAGGAAAAATAGCAATGATAATGATATGTCAAAGGGATAGAGAGGATAAGAGAGGTGTTGGTATCCCAAGGCCTAAAAAGTACACCTTCAAGAGATAATTGCTAGAAAGTAACAAAGGTTAGGCCCTAGCAATTTCTCATTTCCTTGAACAAATTGTAATAAAATATGAAATTGGGCATGGAAGTAGGGTTACTAAAGTGCAACAATGGTAGGGCTCAGGTATCCACTTCAAAATAGGTGCCTTTCAAGAAAGTTGATCACATGGAAGACTATAGGGAAAAAAAATAATAACATATGTATTTCCCTTAGGGTTTCAAGCAAGCAATTTCATAATCTTAGACATGAAACAAGTAAAATTAACCATAAGAATTCATTCACAATAAAGAAATTCATATTTTCCACTTACTTCACAAAGAATAATCAAGCAAAAACCCTAGTTGAATATCCTCCACATGAAAATTTCCAAAGTAGAGAAAGAAATGCCTCCTCCAAAAAGTGCGCACCACTAAATTTCAGCCAAGAAACCTTAAAGAAGGCCAAATTTCAGACCACCACTTGTGTGACGAGTGAATGATGAAAAAATATGAGAGTTTTATCTCTTATTTATACAATATCAATGACCTTTAATTATATTTTAGATCATAAAAGGCCAACATGGCCAAATTACATCAAAAATCCAGTTTTTACATAAAATCAAAAATTAAAACCAAATTTCACTTTAGAGATGATGTCATGCTCTTCTAGGGTGACGTTAGACGCCCATCATGGAACATTAGGCCTCAAATGCTTCCACACATGCCAACTAGCACCAAATTGTCCTCATAAATGCCAAACCCTAACTGGATGACATCAAGGTTCAACATGATGATGTTAGGGGCCTTCAAGGGCCAATGCCATGGTGGAAGGGAAAGACCCCCTTGGGTCTAGGCTTTCCATAGTGTCTTTGGGGAAACATCCTTATTCCTTCCTAGTGCCATCCTCTATGTCTCTTTTCCCCTAGTTGGGGTCACATCATCCATCTGCTAGGCTTTCAGCCCCATGGAGGTCTTAGCTAATCGTATCCCCATATGTACCTGTCCACCGGGCATGATCTTGCAACAAAGGAAAGTACTCCCTCCATGGGATCATAAGTCATAGGGATAATATAAATGCCAATCACATACAATAATAAAATTACCCAAACATGTGCATCAAACCCCCCTTTACCCAGATAAATGCTCAAAGACGTTATGTAGTTTAACAAGTCAGGTTTGGAGAGGCTCTTAAGATGTCCTATTGGGGTAATCCTCCTCAAATTTGGGGTGTTTCCCACGTGAATACCAATCTAGGTCATGTAAGTGTATGAAATGGTGCAGGGGGAATGTTTGGGCAAAGGGTGTAGTGATAACATGGAAATGTAGGTCTTTCTTGTGGGTGCCTCTGTAGATGGCGAGATGGACCTTGTCATGGATGCCATTGTTTCCTAGCCCATTCAATGCATTTTATTCTTTGTCTTATTGATTTTTATTTTCAAGAGAATATACGGGGGACACTGTCCTAGCGTGGTGACCAGTGGTGACAACGTTACCCACAAGCACTTCACAGAAATGAGAAGGTTGGGTTTTGATGAGACCCCCTTTCTCTTGGCTATGCCACCAAGAGACACTACCCTGGTTTGGTGACAAGATATATGTTAGTGTCATACCGCTACATGCCCATGGACCTAATAGGCCGGCTCATGTTGAGACATCCCATCCACCAACCATACCTTGAGTTTTATTTTATCTTATGGGTCCCCTTCTCTTACTGAGAAGCCTTTTATTTCTTTCTCAGGAATCCTTGGGCGAAGCATCTCAAAGGTTTTACTTTGGCTTTTAATTTTTAACAACTAATTTTACCCTTTGGTCCTTTAGCCCCTTCTTCCCACAATGCAAGTTACAACCCTTACTAGTGTGGAAAACCCAATGCCTGAACCAATGTAGGGGAAGATGAGAGGGATAATGATGAAAAATGGTAAGTATGGAAGGAATGGACGATGACCTTTGAAAGAACCACCTAGTGGAAACTCATCCTAAAGGGAACCAACTTACTAGGGCATTCTGTCACCCCCCCCCAAGGTATGAACAAGTTAAATAGCATAATTTCCAAGCAAACATTATGAAATAAAAGAGAGTTCAGTGCAACATATTCACATTCTTCAAAAATCATAGTGACACATACCATGATACCTGAACTCATTACCTCATGGATCAAGACCCACTGCTACTTCAGGAAGAGGCTGGTGGGATGGATGCTAGTGGTGGTGGTGGATGGAATGCACTAAAGTAAATATGGTCCCTTCGGGGCCAATATCAAGTCGTATGGCTCTCAGTACTCCATGTCTAGGACTTGTGGGCCTCGAGACATAATCTCCTTAGTTATCCCTGGGATAGGGGATAATAGTCGTGAACCCTATCTAAGTTGTTAGAACGAAGGCTTAAATTCATAGCTGACATGGCTTGCCAACGTGCAACTAGTGTGATTTTAGAGTGATAGGTGTCACTTGCCCATAAGTGGATGAGTTGAGTGGAGTCTACTTGGTTTTATAACCTTAAATTACGAATCAATATCGATTTCCTATCGAGAGATTTCAACTTACACTCACGACCGTCCATTAAGGAGAAGGTATATTCTTCGATACCCTGGTCTCAGAGTAAGGAAAATTCTTGAGTCATTCTAGATACAAATGGATGGCATTGAAGGGTTATATTCTTAGATACCACATCCGTCAGAGGTAAAGTCATATGAGTACTAGTAATGAGTCTGAGTGATAGCTCATTTGGTTCTACGTAGTGTGGACCCACTTGATGGCATAACTTAACATGCAACATGTAGGTGTGATGTAGTTGTCATGATGGACAATGAATGTGTCGAGGTGACACGTGAACACCACGTGTCGACTGTATATAGGTCAAATATCAAGGAAATATAGAAAGGCCATAATTTTCGATCTAGGACTCACCTTCTAACGAAGTAGCCATTGTTGGAAATCTCTTGATGAACATAAAACGATGAATCTCTAAGAGCGGGGATTGAGATGATTAAGAAAATAATTAATTACAATACTCCATCCCTTAAAAGGACACATAGGGGGTGGGTGTGTTACATCTCATGGAAAAAGCCACTTTTTTCATTTATCCTTTGGCATGCATTTCGAGGCAAGGGGTCCATAAGTGACAATGACATAATTGTACGAAAGTATAGTCATTTTTGCATGATTTTTCTCCATGAATCCAATGGTGTAGTTAGAATTTGGATCCGAGCAATGGAGTTTTGGGCTCATGGCTGAATCCCACATTTTCCATTAATTCATGGCACATTTTTCAAGGTAGAGTTGCAGTTTTCAGAAGAGGTCAATTTTACAGTCAAAAGTTGCATAATGACAAGACGAGCATGTTAGTGTTGTGTATCCCAAGATTTGAGAAAATATTTGAGCACATTGGAACGAAAACCAATGTAAGTTTTATGCATTTATGTTTTTTTCCTCTTTTTGAAAATTGAAAGAGGATGAATGTATGTTGCAGATTTTGGTGATCTTTGAGTGTTCCATCAGGGAAGTAAGATATGAATTATTGTAGAAAATCCATTGTTTGGTCCTATTATGTCACAAGTTGTAGGTTGGGAAAATTCTGACCCAACCACGGAACAAGTGCTACAACTTTGGGAATCCTACACCCAATGTCACCTCGATGTAGGTCCCGCACTTCAAGGGTGACTAGGTCACTCTAGGGAGGAAATCCCAGTGACCCTAGGGGGATTGAGATGGAGATGGAGGTAGATGGAATTGAATCCCCTATATTTTGAGTCTAAATGGAATGAAAGGTAGGGATAGATTCCTTGTAAGTCAAGTAAAGGCTACCCCACAAGTATAGTTCTTTTTCAGATGATTGTACCTGTCCGAGACACAAGAAAACACACCTTGCAACAATATATGTTAGTTGGATCAGAAAGTTAAGATTGTTGTCCATAATTTAAATAAATAAATGAAAATATATATCAGAAAGAAAAATATACTATAATCTACTTAATATATGCTCAAGATCAAGTAGAAAATGCAAGAGAAAGACTGGCAATTGATTAGCTAAACTCAAGATGAAAAGCCAATACTCTTAGCACAAAAGATAAGGTTGTTGTAAACACTTTCCTGCAACAGATTATATCAGCCTTATGTATGTAACATTCAATGTATTACATAAATAAAATTAGCCACTATAATCCCCTCAAACTTTTCCAAAAAGTGTGCTAGGACAAGGAGAGTAAATGTGCAAAATTTGAGCAAAAACCAATGGTTGAATAAAGAGTTATTTATGGAAGTAAGTTAGGGTTTCTGCAGCCCTAATGGTTGAAGATGAAATTTTGTAACAAAAAAAATAAGTAGCCCCTATATGGGGATTCCCTAGTGACTTTGAGGTGCCCAAGGCACAAGGAAAACAATCCACTTTGCAAGAAGAAAAAATGATCAAAATTCATGTTTCCCAATGCAATATTTTATATCTCCAATGAAAGAAATCAATGACTGGTGCCTTTACTATTGTGTTAATGGAGTCAAAAGGAGCTAAGAGAAGCTACCTCCTTGGGGGTTTAATCCCCTTTACTTCCCAAGGAAATTTTCTCTAAGCTAGGGTTTAAGCTAAGAGGGTGTATGCCCTTATACTTCTCTTAGAAAACCATTAATTAATGAGACGAAGTAAGAAAAAATAGTGAAGAATATGGTTTTGGTGTATTCCATTATACTTCCTACCTAGCTTCTAGCATAACACAACTTGACTTGAAATAATTAATAGCAAGAGAGTAAAAACCATACCAATATCAACATAAATGCTAAGACAATTCACCACAAGAGATAGAAAGCATCATCCAAAGCTAGCGCTATGCCTTCCTCCATCAAACATTCATAAAATTAGCCATAAGACAAGTGAACAAGAGCTAAAAGAGCTAAGTAGGCTGAAAATTTCAGACTAAATCCTCTCACAAGAGGAGATTTATGATTTAAAATGAGATCTTATGATCTCTATTTATACAAAAATTAGCCAACATGGCTTGTCCAAAAAATAAGGAGTAAAACAAAAGATTAGGGGTCAACAACCCTAATATTTCCCCCTTAACACAATAATATTAAACAATTCACATAAAATTTCATCTTTTGTACAAATTAAACTCTAATCTAGGATGACATCACCCCTTTAGGGGACATTTTTCCAATTTAAGGAGGTCATTGGTGTTGGAGAAGCATGGAAGGGCCTCCCAAGGCCATGTGTCAAGAATCCAAGTGATCTCATCATGGTGAAAACCCTCTTCTCCTCAAAAAATCCAAGTACAAAAGGGTGGCACCTCACCACCAAGCCATAGCCCCCATAGTCATGATGTCATGCTAAACAATGGGACATTTTTCCCTTCTTGGGAAAATCGTTTGGCAAGCAATTGGTGGGCTAGGTCACCCAAGTAATCATCAAGGTTGTCCAAGTCATCTCTCTCTCATATGGCATGTGTTATCACATCAACTTGTCAGAGTCCTGTGGGTTTGTGGTTTCTACCTAAGTCTGTAATGTTGCCCTGTCTCTATCCTTTTCCTAGACCAAGTCTTAATTTTTCCCCTTCAGTCGGCAAAGTCATTTTTTTTTCCTCTTTGTGTTTGAGCACTCATCTCTTTGGCCTCTATCACTGATCATTCTATCTTCCCAAACCCTTAGCTAGTTCAGATCAATGGCTCGCGGGCATTTGAGAGTCCAAAATTGCACAAAGTATAGCGCTAGAGCACAAAGCCCCGAAGTGAGTTGAGTCGTTGATCAAGAAGCCTCATCTCAGATCACAAGATCAACGGTCATGCTCCATTGCGGGGTCAGAAGGTGCGCACGTTTTAAAATTTTAAGGGCGGGCTACAATTAGAACTATGGTTTTTAGAAAGGGACACATGGCGGTTCATGGTGAATTGCGGGGACAAAAGCGGTTTGCTTTCAAACCACCCTTGGTCGCTCCTGCAATCATGCAATTGTGTAGGGTCATAGCCTGGGGTCACATTGGAGCAAGGCCAAAGTCACAGGGCGCTCATCCTCTGCTCCACATCCAAGGCTCTTAAAGCGCCAAATTTGGCATCGTCTCCATGCAAGGTCTTATGTATCCCAGAATTGGTGAACGGGTAAAATTCAACGACTGCACCTCAAATAGCAGAGTCGTCCCAGCCACAGATATCGATCAGACCAATGGCCCCGATTTCATATGTTCATTTAGCATCGCATTTAATCACAACAAGTGGTCGTCCCTTGGTTACCTAGCCTAGTCTCGATCCCGAGGAGATATCAGTTAATGGACACAGAGCTGGTGGTTGAAACTTCAACTCACTCCATAAATGGAAAGTAGGCCGAGAGAGGCTGTGAAGGCACACTTATGATCCGAAGCTTCCCTATGGGCAATTTTTACTGTAAAGCACATAACTATGCCTGGCTCGCGTCTAACATCATAAGGTCTACACAACCTGACATAGTGGGCGCCGATTGAAGGCTTTGAAGGCAATGATCTTATCACATTCCTGGTGTTTGCAACATTTTAGTATATATAGAAAATTTTGATATTTTGTTAAGGTCAATGGTTGAGCAATGCTCTCATATTGTAAACTTTTGATGAAGAACATTGGTTCTCTGGTTATGTATTTGTTTTTGAGATATCTTGTTAAATGAAAGTCATCTTCTTCTCCATCTTATTTTCCTAAGATACTGAGAGAGTTCATGTTTGATTGATTCACATGGATTGTTGTAACTATATTATGATAAATGTTTGATTATAGTACTGTTATGATTTATTTCAGCTTCCTTGAAATTTGAATCCAAGAGGACCTTGTGTTTAAGTTTTTCCTCCTTAGGCTGCTGAAAAATCTGATGTTCATAGCGGACCTCTACACCTTTCTCACTAAATATTCCTCCTATTCACCCTTATTCCAACGTATTAACTGAATTTAATCAAGACCTCACCTACGGGTGCATACCAGTCTAGTTTTATGAGTTAAAATGATATCATCTTGAGTCTGCGCCTGTTTGACCTCTTTAAAATTCAATTACCTATGACATATAAACTGATGGGTACTGGGCTTACCTTCAATGAAATGTGAAGGTGACTTCTAGTGCTAACATTTCTGGCGCTGTTGTCGGGGAACGAATTGAAGATTTTTCCCTGGGTAGAACGACAACGAGCTTATGATTCTGAAGGTGCATCAGATATCAGAACCATTGAAGATTTCATTTGCACCTGACGAATCCACTGTGTTGACTCCACTATTTTGGTTGTGGCTGCCTCTAGCACACCCGAGTTGACCCAAAGAACTTTTTTGAGAAGGATTTTAGCAGCTGCTTTCTCATCTTGAAAGTTCCCTGGGAGATTGGCAATGATCTGGTCTTTGATGGTGAACAAAGACCAGACACATTCAAACTGGATATGATTCACTTGGAGACTCCATGACTAAAGGATTGATTGGCTACTCCACTGGTTCGAAATGGAAATAATATTGGCTCGGAGGTATGCTCCTTTTAATTTCTCCTCTATTCCCGGTTTCCCTAATGTTGTTCCTACTCCAAATGAATGGGGTGATTATTTGCCCATATTTAGAGAGTGTAAAGAGGACAACCCTGCTCAACATCTCCTTGAGTTTCATGAACTCATGCATCAATGGGAAATACATCATGAGGATGTATTATTAAATATGTTCATGATCTCGTTAGTAGGAGATGCTCGCAATTGGTACCACTCCTTACCCCTTGCTAGCATCTCCTCCCTGGAGCAGTTTCACGCAACTTTCAATGGACATTGTCAAAATTTTATTCCTTTGAGTTTATTTCTCATAACTATTGTAAGGAATATAACGAATGTGTTCAGAATAAAATAGATTCTAATGCAAACTGTGAGGATGAAGAAGATGCTTTGGGTGAGCTAGTGGGACTGGTAAAATCATTTTCTACAAAAATAGAGAAATTGAAGGCAGATCATGCTTGTTGCTCTTATGAAGATGCAGAGGATATTTCAGTTCTCGAAACACATGTTCTTGGAAGCCCTACTAATGACGAAGAAGTGATTTTGGATACTGGCCAAGAACAAACAACTTGCGATGAATATCCCAGCAAAGATGACGAAGAGCATAGCTCTCCCATGGTTCTCGTTTATTATGATTGTGAATCTAATGTTTGGGAGAGCCATGAAGGATAAAAAGAGGAGCCAAATGTGCAATTGATCTCCTATTTAGAACCTGTAAATGAGAAGATATCACCTAGTACTAGCCAACCTGTGTATGACAACTATGAGTCAGATTCTGAACTGGATATGAAGGATTTCGAAGAGCATGCAACAAAACCTTTTCCTTTATACATTGAAGGAAAACATTATGTGGAAATCAATCATCCTGGGCCTACAAAAGACCAAGAGAAGAGCTTTCCCATGGGTCTTGTTTATGAAGATTATGACCCTGATCCTTGGGAGAGCCATGAAGAAGAAGAGGGAAATCCAAATGAGTAGTTTATATCCTGCCCTGAGCCTGTGAGTGAGCATCCACCACCTGGGATCAGTCAACCTGCATAAACTTCTCATCCACCTATTCTTACCATAGATATCCATCCATGTGTGAGTAGATGTGGAGTAGATCAGGATGTCTATTACAAATTTTCTGGAGTTTTCCACTTGTTCCATGAGTCTGTCAGTGAGTACATGGAGTTTCATTTCCTTCATTCCTTGGAGTCGCCTAGCTTTATCTCAACTTCAGCCATTGGAGGAAAGCTGAAAGATGTAACTGTTCTGCTGTCACGGTTGCATCATCTATTATCAGTCACTAACAGAGTAAAAGAGCTTCCAGTTAGGAAGTTACTTGAATGGATATGGCGGAATTTTTCTTTCACCTAGAACTTTGTAAAGATCAGTTAGTATAGGATTGTACATAAATAATCTCCTCTATAGTCCATTTATTTTCTTTTGTTTAGAGTAATTATTGGCCTGTAATCCTCAGCAGGACATTTTTTCTTGTTCTTGACATCTCGCAGGGAGCATTCCATCCGCTGTGGAGCCAAATGTTATCACATGAACTTGTCAGAGTCCTATGGGTTTGTGGTTTCTACCTAAGTATGTAATCTTTCCCTGTCTCTATCCTTTTCGTAGACCAAGTATTAATTTTTCCCCTTTAGTCGGAAAAGTCATTTTTGTTTGCCCCTTTGTGTTTGAGCACTCATCTCCTTGGCCTCTATCACTGATCCTTCTATCTTCCCAAACTCTCAGCCAATTCAGATAAACAACTCGCGGGCATTCGAGAGTCCAAAATTGCACAAAGTATAGTGCCAAATCACAAAGCCCCGAAGTGAGCTAGGTCATTGATCAAGAAGCCTCATTTCAAATCATAAGATCAATGGTGATGTTCCATTGCGGGGTTAGAAGGTGCACACGTTTTAAAATTTTAAGGGCGGGCCACAATCAGAACTGTGGTTTTTAGAAAGGGATGCATGGCGGTTCATGGTGAATTGTGGGGACAAAAGAGATTTTCTTTCAAAACACCCTTGGTCTCTCCCTCAATTGCACAATTGTGTAGGGTCATAGCATAGGATCACATTGGAGAAAGTCAAATTCACAGGGCGCTCATCCTCTGCTCCGTGTCCAAGGCTCTTAAAGCACCAAATTTGGCACCGTCTCCATGCAAGGTCTTATGTATCCCAGAATTGGTGAACAGGTAAAATTCAACGACTACACCTTGTTATCGGATAAATTGGTAGGTGCAGACACTAACAGATCTCCCTAGATCCACCTGGATCTAGAACAAAATAGGACATGACATGACTCTTTCTCTAAGTTGGGCTCATTGAATCAACTACTAAGAAGGAATGAGTGACATACCTTTATATCGCTTCCTTATGTCTCTGTTGTTCCTGCTTCACTCCGGTGCTCTTGTGAAATCAGGTCCAAGACTACATAAACCAACCCGAGTGAAGATAGCAAAGTATATTCAATGTCAACCTATGCATATGATCAAGGAGTTATGCAATAAAATAAGAGTGATTTTATGGGAAAGGGACATGTCATTGTATTATATTAAATGAAAGTAGAAGATACAACCATATCGCCTTGATGTCAAAAGCTTTCTTTTAGTGACCCTTGGTTCCAAAACACACACTTTATCTGCATTTGCATGAAGAAGATCCAATACAACTTGATAGACCAAATAGAGTCTTCAATCTTCTATCCAAGCAGATTTCTTCACACAATTCTTTCACCAATTCTTCATTCAATCTTGCTTGACCTTTTCCATGAGAAACCTTTCAATATATAGGAGAAGGAGAGATGGTTAAATGGATGAGGATGATCCCACCAAATCTGAGAAGTCAGTAGGATGCCAACCATGCGAATGCCAACTCATTTTCTAGAAGATTCCCTTCTAGAACCTTCGTGACCTCTTCTCTTTTCCAAGCTTAAAAATAGGTTCGCACCCTACCTATAGAGCAGACTGCGAATAGTTCACACCCAAAGTATGGGTTGCCTGCAAGAATAAAGGATTTTCGCACCCTATAACATAGGAAGCCTCCGAACTCATCTTAAAATTGTGTTTTTTGGAAGAAGACAACAATCACTTTTCTCAGGAAAAAATTCCTTGTGGGAGCATGAATACATCACTTGTAGAGACATCACCAGAGTGACCAAAATAATGTGTAACAGAATTCACCCCAAAGTATGAGGTTGGAACTTGTGACAACCGAAATACTTTGTAAAATGCGTATGTGTGT
The DNA here is from genome assembly GCA_009831015.1 of Picea engelmannii. Lineage (NCBI taxonomy): Eukaryota > Viridiplantae > Streptophyta > Pinopsida > Pinales > Pinaceae > Picea > Picea engelmannii. Next base: position 269,672 of record ML813236.1, read on the forward strand.
TAGAAAAAATGGGCGCATCTAATCGGAAACCTGTAAACAACCAAGCATCTGTAGAATATAACACCAGTTCTGAGGTAGGCATCCCCATGCTCAGATCACAAATGAATGGAATCATAAACGTAGGTCATGGCCACCAATCATACACCATGGATCCATGTCGTGAAAATGCTACATAGCCACCAGGAATACACTATGGATCTATGTGAGAAGACTAGAATTAAGACATAGCCACACGACATACAAAGTGGATCTATGTGTTGATACAAATCATACATACTCCTATCGCAGTCTATATTAAAAAGATGAGACCCAGGGTCTTCAATCCCATTACCTGAAAGTACAAATCTAGCCATGTGATTACATGTGATGAAGTCGAACATGGTAGAAACCACTTGATTACCAGTCATTGATGAAGACCGTTAACAAGTGCGAGGGAAATCACCATTGATGTCAATGACTCCCAAGGTACCGAAGTACAATCCGAACGAATTCGAATGAATGCGCTGAAGTCGAGTACTTGACAGAATCTCTCGATCATGGATTAATGATGTGAAACCCTTGTCGAAAGCGAAGAGACCTGCCATTAAGGCATGCATGTTCCAAGGTACTAAATGATTTCTAAGTATCATTCCCGGATAATGAGTTGGAGTCGACGGAAAAAGACTCGTCACAAGAGGGCCTTGATGTATCCCCCATCAATGACACAAAATAAGTAACATATTTTGAGGGTGAAACAAAGTATGAATATGGGTTGAAATGGACATGAGGAAGGCCGGCATAGTAAGAATGGACAACTACAGATGGTCGACTCAATAGAGGGCTCGTTTGAACTTCTCTTGAACATATGAACGACACGACCAAGGACTTGGCAGCACTGACTCAAAGATGACCCAAGATATGACCTTGTAGCAAGTCGGACGAGAGACAAATGGATTTCCCAACCCATATTCAAATTATGAATAGGGGGTGTCATGTTCAAGAGCGATGCTTACTGCAATTAATATGAATACGAAAACATATCCCTTTCCCAAAATTTCCCCCACCATTTCTGGCGAGTACCTCTTTATTTTTACACAAGCTTGAGGAGGATAACATATGCTTGTTGATGTAAGCTCATCCTTCGAACGAGTCCCTCAGAGTATATTTAATGAACCCTAGGAAGGAGTGGTTTGGTCCCATTATGGGTCTTTCGATGTTTGTTTAACGAGTCCAAGGATAGAAAACTCGGGGGTTTTTCATGTTTTGAGAGTATGAAAAACAGTTAAAGAGAACTCTCTCAGTTCTTTTTTCGTAAAAGAGTTCAACGAGACCGAAAAAGCGATAAAATATCGCCCATCGAACGTTTTATTCAAATACTTTAATGAGTGTGAAAAGAACAAGATCACTCGGTAATCTTTTCATTTTTATGGAGCGTGAAAAGAGCTTAAAGGATACTCCAGGGGGTTCCTTTTTCGTATAACCTTTACGAGTCCGAAAAAGTGATAAAAGTATACTCGGTTACATTCTCACGTATTTACAAGCATGAGAAAGAACAAAGACTAAGCTCGGTAACTTATTCTCATGTATTTATGAGCATGAGAAAGAACAAAGACTAAGCTCGGGATTGTTTTTATTTTTATGCAAGCTTTAAAACAAAACAAAACAATGGTTGTACCTTCTTTCATTTTTACACAAGCTTGAACCAGAGGAAACTATGCTTGAGGTAAGTGGTTTCATTTTTACACAAGATTGAACCATAGAAAACTATGCTTGGAATTCCCAATGCATAACACAGGGATGGTTGGTACTTAGCCCCCAACTTAAGAAACTAGCGGCTCTAAATTCAGCATGAAGTCCAGAGGCTGAAAGCATTTCCCCCCAAACTTCGTTTCATCCAACTGGGAAGGAGAATGAAATGAATCTTCAAATACTATACGTAGGACTTGACCCAAACGGAGAGGGGGAAGTTGTTTCATTTGTTAACGAGATTGACACATGAGAAGAACTATGCTCATAACCTCTATTTCATTTTTTAACGAGGTTTCCACAGAGACGAAAAAAATATCCTTGTAAGTGGTTTCATTTTTTAACGAGCTTGAAATCAGAAAACCATGCTCAAAGACCTTTGTTTCATTTTTTAACGAGGTTGCCTTAGAGACGCAAAAACTATACTCAGAGTCTCTCTTCTTGATCATGGATTCCAAGAGGACAATGCTCCAGAATGACACTATGTCAAGGGATAAAACTCGGTCATGGATTCTAAGAGGTCTTCACTGGAAGGAAGAAACACACTCTGGAAGGACACCATGTCGAGGGTTGCGACATGAGTAAAGAGATCAGTCTCTAACAACCCTATCAAAGAAATCATCATGTCAACTATTGGATATAAGTCATCAGAAGTTGAAACCATGGGCGACAACGCCACATAATTTACCTGTGGTGGGGACGATACTGTTTTCATATAAGAACCATTTAGGGAGACAATCCAGTCGGGGTGAATGAATGAAAGTTGATCAACAGTCACAACTCATCCATCGTGAGGGAAATATATCACATGAAAAAGAGTAGACACAATAGCTTTCATGGCATAGACATAATCTCACCCAAGGAGTAAAGCGAAATCCAAGGGGTCTTGGACTACCATGACGTCAATAAAGACAATTTTCCCTCCCAAATTTACATGAAACTGCCCTAAAGGTTGACTAGTTATTCTATTAAAAGCTAACAAATTCTACGTAACCGGTACAAGATGAAGAAAACCCAAAGCTTTCCAAGAAAAAGAGGACAAAATACTAACAGACACACCTTCATCTATCAATGCATGAGGAACGTCTCGACCACAAACCTTTACTGTAATCTAGAAAGGAATGTGAGAGGGAAGACGAGGTCCAGTTAGCACACCCCAATCAAAATGGATGGCCTCATTACTTGGAGGGGGTTCCACGGGAGAAGGAGGAATAACCCCCGGCATGGTAGATTCTGTATCAACGAGAAAAACATGGGCATTATCAGGTTTACTCTCTAGCAGGAGAGTAGGATCGAACGATGACGAGATCAGATCAACCACTTGGGTTTCATTCTCCAAGGGGAGAATGGGGTCGATAGGTGGAAATGGATCGACCGCTTGGGTTTCACTCTCTAACGGGAGAGTGGGATCGACCGAGGACGGGATGGGATCGACCGCTTGGGTTTCACTCTCTAACGGGAGAGTGGGATTGACCGAGGATGGGATGGGATCGACCGCTTTAGTTTCACTCTCTAAGGGGAGAGTGAGATTGACCGAGGATGGTATCGAATCAACCACTTGGTCTACTGGTTCAACCAAAGACGTGGCCAGATTGACCACTTGATCAACCAGACTTACCGACGGGGGAACCAGATTGATCATTCCATCAACTACAGGTGGGTTGAGAGAAAGATTACGATAAGCAGTTGGAAATTGAGGCTGTGAAACAGTCATGTATTCCAGGAATTTTGAGGCTTTGTCCATACGAGGGAAAAGGTGAGTTAGATGACTCCCTTTTCATAACATGCACGGGAAATTGATTCTACTTTTCTTCTTCCCAGTGGTATCGTGACTAGTTGATGGGAGATCATCAACATGTTGTTCAAAGGATGATGACATGGGTTGGTCAGGGTGTGTAGAACATACTTCTATAACCTTGGATAGACCAGGGAAATCCTTAAGAATATGGCTACCCTTACAAAGCCTGCAAGGGTACTTGGGATTACGAGTTGTTTGGGTGATCTTGACATCATCAACACTCCCAACACGATTAACAATAACTGGTTGTTTTCCAACATGTTTAGCAGTGGTTGGAGGTTTTGATCCTTGCTTATTTTTCTTCTTCTTATTCTTCCTTTTCTTCTTCTTCTTATTCACCGAGTTACTATCTTTAGAGATTTCACTCGGTGAAGAAGATGAAACGGGAGAAGAGCTTGCAAGTGAAGAAAGCGAAGAAGATCTTACTGGTGAAGATGGTGAAGGATCAACATGAGGTTGATGTTCTTGGGGGGACGTTCTTATGACTGAAGAACTTACTACATTTTGGATTACCTGAGTGGAAAGAAACCACACCGTCAATCCAATCGTGAGACCTGGAAGGCTCAAAGTAGCGATGTGAGGAGGACCAATATTTCCATAAGAAGGAAAAATAAAAGGTTCCCTTGGAGAAGGGGTTCCTTCATTGGTCATTTCGGGCACTGACGCCATATAAAACAAATCCAACCTAGAGTCTGCTAGGGAAAACAAACAACACATGCTAAAAATCTAGGAAGCAAGCAAACAAACAAAACCTTCTCACAATGAGCACACTAGTTGGTGATGAAATCCAACATCGCGGGAACAAATTAAGAAGGGGCTAAGATAGAGCGGGTGGAAAAGTTACGTTGACGACCTGCTTAACGGACTTACACCTTGGTGCAAGCTCCCACACATAAATGTGGGTATACCCTCCAAGAAGCTCGAGTGAGTTTGGCCAACGTCGATTCCAGGTACTGTGAAGAATTTCCCCTTCACAGTGACCTTGTGTAAAGACCCTAAAGAGATAGGCCACTAAGGTTACCAATCACTACAATGATGCATGGGGAAATAATCGATAGTCCGATCCATGTGCAAGGGCAGGGTATCTAGCCCGAAATCAACTTGAAAGGCTTCCACTCATCATTGTGGGTATACCTCTCAAGCGACCCCCATAATATGCTCAACCTCTACACCAAGACCAACAAAGTAGGGTGAGTAACTCTTCCAGTCTCAATGCGATCTCGTGATTGACCCTTGTGTTAGAAGGGCTTCCCAGGACAAAATGTAATAAGTGTATTTAACCGCTCCCTAACTCAAGATTCTATGTTTGTTTGCAACTTTGGAAAGTTATCTTTCACACCTATTCCAAAGACCTACAACCAATCTAATGTAGGTTTGCTACCAGAAAGTATAAAAAATGTCTAATCAGTCTTTTATAAGCGCTTTATTTTATGGATGTTGTTACTCAATAGGAAAATGGCGTGAACAATTTGGTGTTTTGACCAACTCGAAAGTTATGCAAAGAGATGAAGATGCAATCTTTTCATTTCGATTAAAACTATGCTACGAGAAAGAGAAAACATTTATCATTCTCAGATGCACAATGTCCCAACATTTTAAAAAACTCATCAATAGATTGTACACCAATACACGATGCATGCCCCCCCTTGGCCATGAGGGGGAAATTTTTTCATAATTTAAGACCAAAAAATGCCAAGAATCATGCAATTTCGCTACTTCACATGCAAGGATGCCCCCAATCTAATATAAAGCAATAAAGTAAATATTTTTGTTTCAAAAAAATTCACTAAAAGAAATAATGAGCTTTCTTAAAACAAAGAAACCCAAACTAAAAGTTTTCTTTTAAAGCGAACTATTTAGAAGAAATCTGGTCTTTCCCTAAACAATCCTAATTAAAACACACACTTTGTAATTGAAAGACACTCAAAGCAAGAGACTAATCCTTCAAAACCAAACAAAGCAAAGATGGCTAAAAGAAATTCAAAGAATGCCAAGCAGACTGTAAACAGATCAATATAGGCTCCAAAAGTTCAATCCAGCTGATCAAAGAAAAATTGGGCATCAAAAGATAGGAAAGTCTAATTCCAAACAAAAATTTCAAATGGGTTCGCAGCCTAGCTATAGGGTGCAGTGTGAAAATCAGTGGAGTTCGTAGGCTGGACACAGGTAGGGTGCAAACATGTCACACTGAATTACACAGTAGGGTGTGAAACAGAGGGGTTTTCACAGGCTGTAGACCAGTACAGTGCGAGACTGCTTGAAATCAAAGAGAATTTGGAAAAGGACAAAAGAGTATAAGTGAACTTTCAGATCCAGAGAGTCTGGATGGATCTCCCATAGACTCAGAAACCAGAAAACAAGCAATCAAAGCAAGGGAAACTAGAATAAATAGGAAACAATATGTTCCCCAGTGGAGTCACCAATTTTGTTATCGGATAAATCAGTAGGTGCAGACACTAACAGATCTCCCTAGATCCAGCTAGATCTAGAACAAAATAGGATAGGACATGACTCTTTCTCTAAGTTGCGGTCATTGAATCTACTACTGAGAAGGAATGAGGGACATACCTTTATATCGCCTCCTAGGTCTCTGTTGTTCCCGCTTCGCTCCGGTGCTCTTGTGAAATCAGGTCCAAGACTACACAAACCAACCCAAGTGAAGATAACAAAGTATATTCAATGTCAACCTATGCATATGATCAAGGAGTTATGCAATAAAATAAGAGTGATTTTATGGGAAAGGGACATGTCGTTGTATTATATTAAGTGAAATTAGAAGATACAACCAGACCGCCTTGATGTCGCAAGCTTCCTTTCAATAACCCTTGGTTCCAACACACACACTTGCTCTCCATTTGCATGAAGAAGATCCAATACAACTTGATAGACCAAATAGAGTCTTCAAGCTTCTATCCAAGCAAATTTCTTCACACAATTCTTTCACCAATTCTTCATTCAATCTTTCTTAACCTTTTCCATGAGAAACCTTTCAATATATAGGAGAAGGAGAGATGGTTAAATGGATGAGGATGATCCAACCAAATTTGAGAAGTCAGTAGGATGCCAACCGTGCGAATGCCAACTCATTTTCTAGAAGATTCCCTTCTAGAACCTTCGTGACCTCTTCTCTTTTCCAAGCTTAAAAATAGGTTCACACCCTACCTATAGAGCAGACTGCGAACATTTTTCACCCAAAGTATGGGTTTCCTGTGAGAATAAAGGATTTTCGCACCCTATAACATAGGTAGCTTGCAAACTCATCTTAAAAATGTGTTTTTTGGAAGAATATATGAGTCACTTTTCTCAGGCAAAAAGTCCTTGTGGGAGAATGAATACATCACTTATAGAGACATCACCAGAGTGACCAAAATAATGTGTAACACACCTCAAATAGTAGAATCGTACTAGCCATAGATCTCGATTAGACCAATGGCCTCGTGTTCGTATGTTCATTTAGCATCACATTTAATCACAACAAGTAGTCATCCCTTGGTTACCTGGCCCGGTCTCGATCCCAAGGAGATATCAGTTAATGGACACAGAGCTGGTGGTTGAAACTTCAACTCACTCCATAAATGGAAAGCAGGCCGAGAGTGACCGTGAAGGCACACTTACGATTCAAAACTTCCTTATGGACAATTTTTCCTGTAAAGCACATAACTATGCCTGGCTCTCATCTGACATCATGAGGTCTGCACAACCTGACAGCGTGGGCGCTGACTGAAGGATTTGAAGGTAGTGATCTGATCACATTCCTGGTGGTTGCAACATTTTAGTATATATAGGCAGTTTTGATATTTTTTTAAGGTCGATGGTTGAGCAGTGCTCCCGTATTGTAAACTTTTGATGAAGAACACTAGTTCTCTAGTTATGTATTTGTTTTTGAGATATCTTGTTTAATGAAAGTAATCTTCTTCTCCATATTATTTGCCTCTAATACTGATAAAGTTCATGGTTGATTGATTCACATGGATTTTTGTAACTGTATTATGATAAATGTTTGATTATAGTACTGTTATGATTTCTTTCAGCTTCCTTGAAATTTGAATCCAAGAGGACCTTGTGTTTAAGTTTTTCCTCCTTAGACTACTGGAAAATATGATGTTCATAGTGTACCTCTACACCTTTCTCACTAAATATTCCTCCTATTCACCCTTAATCCAACTTACTGACTGAATTTAATCAATACCTCACCTATGGGTGCAAACCAGTCCAGTTTTCTGAGTTAAAACAATATCATCTTGAGTCTGCACCCATTTGAACTCTTTAAAAATCAATTACCTGTGACATATAAACTGATGGGTACTGGGCTTACCTTCAGTGAAATATGAAGGTGACTTCTAGTGCTAACAACATGCAGGCCCTTGGCATCCAACTCGTGGGATTGTATACCCATGGAAAACCAAACTAGGCTTGTTCTCCCAAAACTATCCACCAGCTAGGTCTTGCAAACAAAAATGAACACACCCTCCAAGGATCTCAAGTCATAACATCATGATAATTGGATCCAATCAATAAATAATCCATATGATCAAGTGCATCAAATATTACTATATCAAACAATTAACAACTCAAAGAAACTATGTGACTTGTCAGGCTTAAGTATGGGAGGGTTGACGAGGTGTCCTATTGGATAGATATTTCCCTAGGTCAAGGAGAGCCTCCAAGAGGTCTCTCTCTAAGCAATGTAGAGTGTATGAGGTGGATGGGTTCAAGACTCAATAGGCATAGGGATCAGGAAATATTAGGGGTCGTAGTGTCTCATTCATGGGTACTTTTGTAGAGTGTGTGTGGTACCTTCATCCGCAATGAATGTTTTCCAAGCCCATGATTTTCCTTTTATATTTCTTTCTTTATATTTTATTTAGCACAAGGAGAGGTTGAAGGTCACTGCCATGGTGTGGTGACTAGATGATGGTAGTTTCACCCACAAATTCATAATGTAAATGAGAATTATGGCTCGAGATGAGACCCCCTTTCTCTTAGCCATGCAACTAAGAGCCACTGCCCTGGTTTGATGACTAGATAATGACAATGTCATACCACTAGATATCCATGGACGTGATAGGTCGGCTCGTGATGAGACCTCCTATCCTTCCATCTACCTTTCAGGAATTTCTTTGTTATATTATGGGTCCCCTTTTATTCAAAGATAAGTATTTTATTTCTTTCCTAGGTGATCCCTGGGCAAAGCACCTGGAAGGTTCATATATGGATTTTATATTTTACCCAACACCAACCCCTTTGGGCCTTTAGTCCCTTCTTCCCATAGAATGAGGGATAAGCCCTTCTTGGGTCAATACATCCTAAAATCCCAAGAGATAAGGAAACAAAGGGGGAAAATGATGGAAAATGGTAAGTATGGTCAGGAACGGTACCATGGCTCATTAAGGGATTTACCAGCAGCAAAACCATTCCCAAAGAATACCAATGATTAGGGAACAATTCCAACCACCAAGGTGAAGCAGGGAAAAAGGAATAATGTCCAAGAACATATCATGAAATCTAGAGAAATCTAAGATACAACATAATCAAATGGCTTAGGTATTGAAATGATGCTTACCATAATAATTACTTGTACCTCACGGAGCAAGGCCCATTGCCTTCCGGAAGCCAACTAGTGTGGTGGATTCCATATATAAACCTATCACCATATGTGGTGGTGAGTGGGTTTTCCATCTTTGCAAAGGGTATTGATGGTCATGTAGTTTCTCGACACTCCATATATGCAACCTGTGAGCCTCAAGACATCATCTCTTTGTCAGACTTCTTCCTGATAATGTAAGGGAGAAACCATGAGTTATTGTCTTTCTGTTCATATTTGGGTTTTCCCCTTCTTTTGTCCCACATGAGCACAAGACTTCCTTCATTGAAATCGATGCAAGGTGTATATTTATCATGTGGAGGCTCTCTATGGACTATATCTTTGATGAATCCTTTATGTTTTTCATCTTCCTTCTTCAAAATTTGGATGGACCTTGGTTCCTTCCCATGGTATTTTGCAATTTTTTCTTTGTACTGATCCATCCATGCAAGATGCATGTCTATGGAGTCCTCTTGCATAAAATGTAGCTCAGATGGATCATACTCAATGGTCTAAAGGAGTACATCATAATGACATTCCCTGACATAATTAGGACCATCGAGATCCATCACGCGTCTATCATCTTTCTCTCAATTGTATAGTATCTGAAAAGTGCCACCCCCCATAGGAATGTGCACATGGGTGAGATCCATGCTAAGGAAAACCTATTATTAGTAGACCATCTCCTAGATAAAATCATCCCCCAAGCGTCTGGAACGTCGATCACTACTATGTCCATGATAATGTTGATATGTGGAAAGTCAATCAGGAAAACCTCAACATCCTCACATACCCCGAGGACTTTGACCTTTCTGGAATCAATACCAAATACATTTCCATAAGATGAGGTTGTTTTTAAACTAAGATGTTTCATTACCTTCAAATATATGACATTTGTTGAGGCCCCTAAATCAAGCATGCAATTGTTCAAGAGGAGGCCATTCATGCCTAATGAGATATAGAATGGAGGGTTCCTATCTTTTGGTTGATATAGATACATAATGTTTAACATGATTGGAGGATCCTCCTTCTCGGATGGCACCTGCAAGATTTTCAAAAAATCCCTTTTCACAGAAGGGATCTTACACATCTATGTTACTAGGACCATCATATTCAGTTTTCCAAAAATATTTGCAACATCTATATTCAACTGAATGTCATCTGCATGAGTTGGCTTAGGAATCAAATCACATACCATTGGTGGTGGTGGTGGAGCCACCTTTTCTGCTGGTGGAAGAGGAGTATCAAGCTGTGACAGAGGGGATGAAGCATTTTTCCTTCTGTATACTAGATTTTCCCTCTCTTTAGTTCCTTCTTCTGATCATCAGTCAACTTACTTAAGGCCTAGAGTCTCCCCTCTCTTTCTCCTATTCTTCCAACTTCATTGACTAGTTCTTGAGTGCCCTGTTCATCGTTGAGATTACAAATCATGAAGTTCATATCGTAAGGGTATTTTTCATTTTGTCGGGGGAACTCATCTTCCCTTTGGGGCTCTGGGCATGGGAGACACCAATATTCTAAATCAACTGTCCCAATAGGTTTCAAAGTATCTGGGGCCTTTTCCTTTTGTTGAGGTCTTGTTTTCCAACCAATGACATCTCTCTGTTGTCTGGTAAAAAGAGGTCTGGGAGAGAATTGGTTTCTTTCCACTGTAGTCATACGGTTCATAAGTTGATTTCTCACCTAATCAAAATAAGTATTCATTTGTTCTATCTTCTCAGTTAGGAGAGCAATTGGATCATGATCACCGTTGCTGGAAACCTTAGTCCTTGATTTTTTCTTGTTGCGGGGATACTGAAAAGGTTCTATTTTTGAATCAAGGAGATTCTCTTCAATGTCGATACTGAACACTTTAGATTCTACCAATGATGTGGGATTTTATCTTTAAGAATGTAACGAAACTTCCCCTCAAAGGAATTCATGTAAAGGAGACAAACTGATGATGTTGTAGGATAGTAGTCTGTTAGAATTTGATTGTACAACATGTCAAATATTGAAATGAATTCCCTTACCGTTTCATTCTCCTTTTTATTTACTTGATTGAATTGAATTGAAAGTGTCCCACCATATACTTTTCTTGACCATCTGCTTTTAAATAAGGTGGAAAATGAATCATAGGTCGCACTTCGATTGTCAGGGAGTCCCTTGAACCAATCAAGAGCCTCCTTAGTCAATGATGAGGCAAATAGTCTCATGGACACATATTCATGATCAATACCTGCATTGTCCATGTCTCATCCCATGACATAAATGTGGTCTTCGACAATTATCACATTGTTTCCTAGGAACTTTGGAAACCACTTGTTGACATATGTCGGCATATTGTTAGGGTAACCTTGGATATTGGCCATGTTTAGGGGTTTGTAGAGGTCTCTTTCCCAAGGGCGAGCCATTGGAGAAAGGGGAAAAGATTTATGGAAAAGAGTTTTAGCAATGAGAGACTTGAGAGGAGGCCTTCTTTGGTAAAATTTAGAAGTCTTGAATTTCCCATGGGGGAAAGGTTTTGGAAAAGGGGATTTATGGGAAGGTGGAATCGCCAGATGATCTTCAATATGAGCTCATCAAGGAGGGTGGAAAGGGAACGTCCCTATGGTGGAGTCTCCAGGTAATATTAGGGAAAGGCTTTGGGATAGCTTACCAAAGTGTCTTTATGGTACGAAGAGGATTCAAAATACTCCCCAACAATGGTGCCAAAATGTTATGGCACAAGTTGTAGGTTGGGAAAATCCTGACCCAACCATGGAACAAGTGCTACAACTTTGGGAATCCTACACCCAATGTCACCTCGATGTAGGTACCACACTTCAAGCATGACTAGGTCACTCTAGGGAGGCGATCTCGATGACCCTAGGGGGACTCATATGTAGATGGAGATAGATTAAAGTGAAGCCCCTATAGGTTGAGTCTAAATGGAATGAAGGGTAGGGAGAGATGCCTTGTAAGTGAAGTAAAGGCTTCCCCACAAGTATAGTGCTTTTTCGGATGATTGTACCTTCCCGAGACAAAATAAAACATACCTTGCAACAATATATGTTAGTTGGATCAGAAATTAAGCTTGATGTAACTGACTTTCAGAAATAAATGACAATATATATCAACAAGAAAAATATACTATAATCTGCTCAATATTTTCTCAAGATCAAGTAGAAAATGGAAGAGAAAGACTAGCAATTGATTAGCTAAACTCAAGATGAAAAACCAATACTCTTAGCACAAAATACTGTTAGAATATGAGTGGATGTGCTTGTTTTACCATTGAAAATACCCTTGTCACACAACCATAGGATGAAGACACCCTCCGAGCACCTTAACCTTGACAAAGAATCACTTCGGAAGCAAACCCTAGGCTAGATAGCCAAACAAAAGGGTAGCACACCTTTCCTCAAGGATAATGCACCAATAAGAGCTGATCAGATAGTCCAAACACTAGCAAAGAGATAGTCCAAGCATAACTTCTAGCTGCAGCAGCTGCATTGACAACTCTCCTCCAAACCTGCGTAGAAACTGGGCAACTGAAGTGTGCACAAGTGTTGCTTTGCAGTACTGAGACTACCTGCCAGAATGAGAATTGGCCTCCTGTATTTATACTAATTTTGGCTAACTACCTGGGTCAAATTCTTATTCTGGGTATCTGTCTATTCAGTATATATTATTATTTCTGGTCGACTTCTTCTCTTGGAGGCTAATAACCTAATATAAATTATCTTCTTGAGCTGACAAGTCTTCTAGGGTTATTATCCAACTCATTAGGGTTTCTTCTTGCTTCCCAGAGTATTCTATCATCGTCAGGTTTACATGTGGAGGTAAATACCTCCCACAACTACCATAATATCAACACTCCCTCCTAGCTAGGGAGGTATTACAGGTAATGGTATTGAGCACAAAAACATACCATTCACTCGGTAGCATCAACATAGTTGTATAGACTAGATCATGACTAGATCATGAGCACCATCATCATCATCAGTGTCATCATCTGCATCATCTCTCGAAACCATACTATATCTGAGTAATCATACATGATTCTCACTCCATAAAGTGATACAAGAGCCATTCTTCTAATCTAGAAGAGTAAATGCTCTGAACCATTTTCCCTCTGGGAAATCTCTGTCTTTTGATTATCCATCTATCTGATAATCATTTCCAATAATGTTGATAGTCTTTAAGGAAATCAAAACAAAATAGAACACAATTGTGTCTATCCATAGTAGTACACAACTACAATCCAGTGTTACACTACCACACCAAGTAACACACAGGTACTTGATCAACAACGTATAGTCACGAACAGTGGAACACATCCACCACAGTAGTATACATCTACTATCATACAATCTTCAGAACAATCATCTGATATCAACCTGCACATAAACAATGTTATGATATAAAATGAATCACCTGGGCCAATATTTCACTCACATCTGTGAGATCTAAAATAATATCTTCCCTCGGAGTAGAACAATGAGATATCTAGACTATTCTTCTCAAGCAAGGAAGAATAACTGTCATGTATTCTGAACCTGGACTAATCCCCACCCTAGGCCATTCTTCCTACACTAATCAAAGTGCACCCTAGAGAGAATGTATAAACCCTAAGGAATGCCTGTCCCTGATTGTTGAGCCTGGGCCATTCCTCCTACACTAATAAAAGTGCACCTTGGAGAGAATGTATAAAACCTAAGGAATGACTGTCCAGAACATTTCCTCTATTAACCACAAGAGGAAAAGACTTTCCTGTATCAACCTCCAAAACAGACCATTCCTCATGTTAACCACAATGAGAAATCGTTGTTCTGCGAGGCAGGCTAGTCTTCTTGAGTAAACCTCAAGAAGAGAGACTGCCCTATACCAATACCCATGTTTGGGAAGTCATTATCTATGATACATCAACAATCTGGACCATTTCCCATGTTAACCACAATGGGAAATCCCTGTCCGTCAGAAATCTCAATCCACTTTGTGAACATGAAAACATCTGTCCAAGATGGACTATTTTTCAATCTTGAAAATTAATTTCTTCAATAATATTTTCACTGCTCCCTCCCAACCTGGGAGTCATCTCTTCCTCTTTCAATAAGGAATTCATCTCCATGATCTCCATCTTGAGTACGCAAAATCTTTCATCTTGGATGGAAGATTTACCAAAATTTCTGCTTATCTACTCATCTGTGGAGATATGTATTGGAGAACCAATTTCTCCTTTCTGGACTTCATCATGGATAATGTAATGCTTGATTTCAAATGTACTTTGGTATAGAACATTGGTTTTCTATGAAGGCTTCATGTAGCTTTGATCAATAGAGTATATCATTGTTGGAAAACTGGAAGATATCCATTTGGCACTTCTTCTGTCATCATGAGATCTGATCTACTGAGTAATCATCTTTATACAATATATTTGTTATATAAAATCTTCGCCATGCTTCTTCTGTGCACTGGAGGTTCTCCAACGAGCTATATTTTCCATATACATACAAGGGTCTCTCTCTGGTAAGCCTCAAAGTCTTGAGGTTTCTATTGATACACTCTTTGTTCAGTTAGTCTTTTCATTTATCTGATGTAGAACTCCAACGCATGGATGTTGTGGATGATATAATGACTCATGTAGAGATATGTCTGGTTTACTAGAACAAGTAATCATCATAGTATTCTCCCTCCATCTGGGAGAACCTGTAGTTCTAGATCTCACAATGCTTTCATTCATAAGTCTTCCATATACTGTTCTTTATCACGAATTTTGGTTCCTCTGCTTGATTTCTTTTATTGAGTTCATATCATGATGTTAATCTTGTGATTCTTGATATAATGACTGGTTGTTATGGCTTCTCTTTCTTTCTTGGAATATTCATGTTATTTCTTGTGTTTTCATTTAGTTCTTGGGCCCATGGAGTTTCTTATAGATTCCATGCCCTAAATATTTCACTTCTTCCTTTCATTATAGTATCACTGATGTGGATGGAAAACCAGGGATACTTTAAGGCTTCTCTTCGAAGAAGTCTTCTTCTAGGGTCGAACTGAACACGTACTGCCTTTCATGGCTGCTACCATGGATATATACTTCATCACCTTCAATGGATCATTGGATTAGCTCCCTCCTAATCCTTTCTTCATGCATGCTCTTGGTAATGTATAATCAACTCCCTCCATATAGAAGAGTCCATGCTTCCGTCTGCATCATTGTTCTCTTCTACAAAGTGTTATAAGTCTTTCTCCAATTTCCTCTTGGTTGCTGACTTCTTTCTATCTTGCGTCTTCTAAGTCTCTTGTAATGGCTTCCACATGATTTTCTTTATGTATTTCATCCTAACTTGTATAATTATAGAAATCCTTATCTTGTTGTTCTTCCATAGGTATAGTTCTTCTTGGAACATCTTATCTTATAAGAGATAGATATACAAGATATGCATAGAGATTATGTAAACAAGATATGTACAAGAACTAAGAAGAGTATTGTTACCTTCAAAAGAAGAAGTCTCTTTCATCCTGCTTGGTCTTCTTTGTAGGTTCCTTTTCTTCGACAACTGATGCTTTGTGTTTCTCCTTCATTTTCTTTATCTTGGGACAATGATTCTTATAGTGACCATACTTTCGACAGTTGAAGCATTGTATTTCTGAAATATCTTTCTCTTGATTTGTCTTCCTCCTTGAACCAAACTTCCTCTTGTTCCTAAAATTATTGAATCTTGCTATGAAGGATTGATCATAGTACTTATTTTGGGGTTTCTCTTTTGCACTGATCCTTGATTCTTCTTGAGAACATCAAGTCCAAAGTTCTTCAAATGTCGGATACTCCTTTCTTGTGTTCATGCTTGTGGAAAATGCATCCCACATCTTGGGAAGACCATTAAGTACTATGTTTACCAATTCCTTCTCTGAGATGATCTCTTCAATAGCTTGTAGTTGATCTCTTAAATGAGAGATTCTCACAAAGTATGATGTTATGTTGTCATCATCATTCATCTTCATGTCACAGAACTCATTCTTCAGACTCATTATTTGTCCAATGTTTCTGACTGAGAAGAGGTTTGTTAGGGAATCGTACATATTATTTGATGAGTCAAGATGGGAGATGTAGGGTATAAAGTGGTATTTTATAGATACCACTATGATACTCATGGAATTGATGTCACCGTCTTTGAATTTCTCCATAACCGCAACGTTCTACGGTTCCTTCTCTTTTCGTTCTTCAAACTCTGGTTCCACGATCTTTCCTTTCATGATATCCAACACTTTATTCTTGGCAAGGATGAGGTCAATCCTTGTCTTCCATGCTCTGAAGTTAGAGGCTCCATATAACTTGTTCTCTGACTTCATAGAATAATTCATGGTTGCTTTGACTTGGTCAAACCCTAGTTTTGACCAAAAAATCAAACTTGACGGCTTGGCTTGCTGAGAGTGCCAGGAGATGTGCTATGCTAAGGCACACTGATCTATTCGGATATTAGGTCAATCCCTTCACTTAAGGTGCATCAACAAGAGGATTAGGGTTTCTGCAACTGCACCATCTAGTAACCCTAGCGACAGTGCTATGGTGACTGCTCCTACTAGAAACCCTAGCGACAGTTCTTCAATGAGCTTAATATCCTCACGAATATGTTTCCTTCCAGTGGTTATACTGAATCAAGGAGGTGTGAGCCCATAACCTGTTAGAATATGAGTGGATGTGATCGTTTTACCATTGACAATACCCTTGGCACCCAACCATAGGCTGAAGCCACCCTCCGAGCACCTTAACCTTGATAGAGAATCACTTTGGAAGCAAACCCTAGGCTAGATATCCAAACAAAAGGGTAGTGCACCTTTCCCCAAGGATAACGCACCAATAAGAGCTGATCAGATAGTCCAAACCCTAGCTAAGAGATAGTCCAAGCGTAACTTCTAGCCGCAACAACTGCACTAGAAACTCTCCTCCAAACCTGCATAGAAACAGGGCAACTGCAATGTGCACAAGTGCTGCTCTACAAAATTGAGACTGCCTGCCAGAATGAGAACCAATCTCCTGTATTTATATTGATTCTGGCTAACTGCCTGGGCCGACTTCTTATTCTAGGTATCTGTCTGTTCAATATATATTATTATTTCTGGTCGACTTCTTCTCTTGGAGGCTAATAACCTAATATAAATTATCTTCTTGAGCCGACAAGTATTCTAAGGTTATTATCCAACTCATTAGGGTTTCTTCTTGCTTCCTGTAGTATTCTATCATCGTCAGGTTTACACGTGGAGGTAAATACCTCTTGCAGCTACCATAATATCAACAAATATAAAGATGTTGTAAACACTTGTCTGCAACATATTATATTAGCCTTATGGCTATAACATTCAGTGTATTATAGAAATAAAATCATCCACTAGAATCCTCTCATACTTTTCCAAAAAGTGCGCTAGGACAAGGAGAGTAAATGTGTAAAATTTGAGCCAAAACCAATGGTTGAATAAAGCGTTATTTAAGCAAGTCAGTTAGGGTTTCTATAGCCCTAATGGCTGAAGATGAAATTTTGTAACATAATAAATAAGTATCCCCTATATGGGGATGCCCTAGTGGCTGTGAGGTGCCCAAGGAACAAGGAAAACAATATACTTTGCAAGAAGTAAAAATGATCAAAATTCACGTTTCCCAATGCAATATATTATATCTCCAATGCAACAAATCAATGACTAGTGCCTTTACTATTGGGTTAATAGATTCAAAATGAGCTTAGAGAAGATACCTCCTTGGGGGTGTAAGCCCTTTTACTTCTCAAGGCAAGTTTCTCTAAGCTAGGGTTTAAGCTAAGAGGTGTATGGCCTTATACTTCTCTTAGCAAACCCTTAATTAATGAGATGAATCAATAAAAAATGGTGAAGAATACAGTGGGGGTGTATGCCCTTATATTTCCCAACTAAATCCTAGAATAACACAACTTGAATTGAAATAAATGATAGCAAGAGAGTAAAAACCATACCAATATCAAGAGAAATGCTAAGACAATTCACCACAAGAGCTAGAAAGCATCATCCAAAGATAGTGCTAGGCCTTACTCCATCAACTATTCATAAAATTATCCATAAGAAAAGTGCACAACAGAAAAAAGAGATAAGGAGGCCGAAAATGTCAGACTAACGCCTCTCACAAGAGGAGAGTTATGATTTAAAATGAGATCTTATGATCTCTATTTATACAAAAATTAGCCAACATGGATTATCCTCAAAATAAGGAGTAAAACATAAGATTAGGGGTAAAAAACCCTAATCCTTCTCCCTTAACACAATGATATTAAACAATTCACTTAAAATTTCATCTTGTACACAAATTAAACCCTAATCTAGGATGATGTCACACCTTTAGGGGACGTTTTTCCACTTTGAGGAGGTCATTGGTGTTGGAGAAGCATGCAAGGGACTCCCAAGGCCATGTGTCAAGAATCCAAGTGATCTCATCATGGTGAAAACCCTCTTCTCCTCAAAACCTCCAAGTGCAAAAGGGTGGCACCTGACCACCAAGCCCTAGCCCCCATAGTTATGACGTCACGCTAAAAAATGGAACATTTTTCCCCTCCTGGGAAAATATTTTGGCAAGAAATGGGTGGGCTAGGTCACCCAAGTCATCATCAAGGTCATCCAAATCATCTCTCTCATCTGGCATGTGGGCTCCTGGCATCCAACCTGTGGGCTTGTAGCCCCATGGAAGCCAAAGCTAGGCTTGTTCTCCCCAAAATATCCACCAGCTAGGTTCTACAAAGACAAATGAACATGCCCTCCAAGGATATCAAGTCATAACATCATAATAAGTGGATCCAATCAATAAATAATCCATATAATCATGTGCATCAAATATTACTATATCAAACAATTAACAACTTAAAGACACTATGTGACTTGTCAAGCTTAAGTATGGGAGGGTTGATGAGGTGTCCCATCCGGTAGATCTTTCCCTAGGTCAAGGAGAGCCTCCAAGGGGTCCCTCTCTAATCCATGTAGAGTGTATGCGATGGATGGGGTCAAGACTCAATGGGCATAGGGCTCATGACATACTAGGGGTCATAGTGTCTCATTCATGGGTGACTTTGTAGAGGGTGTGTGGTACCTTCGCCCGTAATGCACTTTTTCCAAGCCCATCATTTTACTTTTATCTTTCTTTCTTTATATTTTCTTTAGCACAAGGAGAAGTTGAAGGTCACTTCCCTGGCATGGTGACCAGATGATGGAAATGTCACCCACAAATTCCTAATGGAAATGAGAAGGTTGGCTCGAGATGAGACCCCCTTTCTCTCAACCATGCAACTAAGAGCCACTGCCCTGGTTTGGTGACCAGATAATGACAATGTTATACCACTATATATATATGGACATGATAGGTCATCTCGTGATGAGACCTCCTATCCTTTAATCTACCTTTCAGGCATTTCTTTGTTATATTATGGCTCCCCTTTTATTCAAATATGAGTGTTTTAATTCTTTCCTCAGTGATCCCTGGGCGAAACATCTCGAAGGTTCATATATGTCTTTTATATTTTACCCAACACCAACCCCTTTGGGCCTTTAGCCCCTTCTTCCCATAGAATTAGGGACAACCCCTTCTTGGGTCAATACACCCTAAAATCCCAAGAGATAAGGAAACATAAGGGAAAAATGATGGAAAATGGGAAGTATGGTCGAGAACGGTACGATGAATCATTTCCCAATAACAAACCCCTTCCAAAGAAGACCACTTACTAGGGAACAATGTCAACCACCAAGGTGAAGGAGGGAAAAGGCATAATGTCCAATCACATATCATGAAATCTAGAGAAATATAAGATACAACATAATCAAATGGCTTAGGTATTGAAATTATGCTTTCCATAATACTGACTTGTACCTCATGTAGCAAGGCCCACTTCCTTCCAGAAGCCAACTGGTGTGGTGGATTCTATCTGTAAACCTGTGACCATATGTTTGTTGGATTACTGAGAGGGGGGGTGAATCAGTAATAGATATTTTTTATCCTTTTAACCACAATATACAAGTGTTATTTATCTTTATGATCAATATAGCATTATCATCCAATAATTGTAGAGTAAATAAACAATGAACAAATGAGAAATTATACACATACACATTAGACCAGTATTTTTTACATGGAAACCCAATGTGGGAGAAAACCACATAATGTTTTTTCTTATTTGTCTTTAAGAATTACATTCATTGGAAGCACCAACTTCCTTTGTTTTCCAGTTGCAACTGGAAGGAGGCTTTGACCCCCTATTTTCAGGCTACAACCCAAGGGAATTTTGAACTCCCCAATTCTCTGGCTACAACTAGAAGAGTCTACAACCCCCTATGTTCTTCGGATACAACCAGAAGGTGGCTACAACCACCTATCCTTTCCCCGTCCAACCGCCCTAAAATATAAGTACCAAATGTAGAAACTGAATATGTCACAATCATAACTTGTTTTATCAAATCTATCACTGTATACTCATCAACCAATCTGATCTGATCACATATACCTCAAGCACTATACCACAAGTATGTACCTCAAACCATGTGCTAGAATCTCACTGTTATACAACCTATGTTTGTACCAATAAATTCAGCAACATACCTCAATCAAATTCCCTCATCAATTTCATCATCCAAATCTAATTTGTAATTCTATAACAGACCTACTGTATATGATCACATACTTGCAAACCTTCATTAACTTTAACAACAAGAGACTAGCATGTTCATCAAACTTTACTTTAGTCTCACATGACTAATTTTGAATTAGTCAACAACCCTAACTTGCAATAATCATAACTATGTACCTGTAATGAATAAATATATGAAAATAGTACACAATGTTCTTCGGTATCTTTTCTGCAATTCCTCTAGGTTTCACTTCTTGGAACCTCCCAGAAAATGAGTTATAGAAAAAATGAGATACCTTGCTGAATTATGGCTTATTCTAGAGGGAAAACTTGTAGAGCATGCCCCACACATAATATTTTCTGTATGGATCTAAAAATGGTACACAAAATACTACAGACTGTACACTAACCAATACATTTGGTATTACTGAATTTGTATCTATTATGAAGAATTTATGATGTTTTTACCCAAAACATCTGTTTTAGACTAGTTTAAGGACTAGCCACAAACCCTATTTTCCATGGAGTGTAACTCCCAAATTAAAATGACCCACAAGATGAAATTTTTATCACAGTTACTTGAATATGTTTTTTCAACAACCTCTATAT
Source organism: Picea engelmannii (assembly GCA_009831015.1). NCBI lineage: Eukaryota > Viridiplantae > Streptophyta > Pinopsida > Pinales > Pinaceae > Picea > Picea engelmannii. Next base: position 290,982 of record ML813236.1, read on the forward strand.
TTCTCTATCTGAATCATTCTAGAAAAACAGTTATTGCGAAAAGGGTGATATGACCTGTAAATAACATACCTTAGAAAACATCATCAAAAGACTTTATCCTCCCTTGAATTTTGGCCTTATTTACTTTACCTTCCCTCTAAAATTATCCTTAGAGCTCCCTTGGTTACCTCATTCACTTGTAGATATTCAATATGCTCAATGGATACTAATGGAATACCCTTTCTCTCTTATTTATACTCTCCAAGTAGCTTCCTCTAGAAGTATCCACTTAATCACTTTGTCCACTTAACCAACTTTGTCCACTTAGCCACTTTGTCCACTTAACCACTTTTTCCACTTAATCACTTTATCCACAAATAGTAAACTCTCCAATTCTAGTTGCAAATAATTCATTTTTAATTGTTTTCTTGTTGCAACCAATTTAACCCATGACTAACCACTTTGACTGGTCAAATTCTTCTAGGAGATTCTAGAATAATTTTACTTCTTTGACCTTCTAGGATCTTCTATATAATTCATGAGGGTTCTCCAACTTCACGTGGCCATAACTGTCTAACCGTGAGGAGTTATGTGGCATTCCACATATCACCAGAAATGGCATGAAATGTATTATCCATCTAGAATAGTATTACCTATAAATTCATTGATCTTCATTCCCTTATACCTCAAATAGACTCGGGTCCCTTACCTATGCCTTTGTGCTACCGAAATTCATTACCAGAATTCTTCCAAGGGTTGATATCAATCTCTAAGGGTTGATAGCAATATACAATATCATTCTCCAAGGGTTGACATCAATGACAACCAAAAATCATCACTCTCTAGGGGTTGACATCAATGACAACCAAAAATCATCACTCTCTAGGGGTTGACATCAATGACAACCAACAATCGAAACCAATTGTCCATCAACCTAAGACAACTTCCATACAATCTGCCCCATTGGAATTGATGGAAACACCACCATTGATGACAACACTTAGTCATGATAACATTAATTCTTATACTCCTCATCAATGTTTCTATCTCCCCCCCTTTTAAATCAATGGAAAAGGGTATCTCCCTTTGGGGTTGCTCCCCCTGACTAAACTCTCCTTGGGGCTTCTCCCTCTATCTACATGCCTTTGATATTTCTCTGTGTTTCTAAGCCTCTGATTACTCTCTCTCCCTTCATATGAATAACATCTCCCCCTTTTGACAAAGGGTATCACTCTAATGCAAAACTGAAGTCATATCGCTCATTCTTCCCTTGTGACAATCACTCCCCATGGAAACATGCCTCTGCGTTCTCTCTCAAAGCATCTAACTCTCTATCATGCATATTATAAATCTCTCCCCCTTTGACATCAATGGCAAAGGAAACTTTCCATCTGGAGCTACTCCCCCTAACTAAATTGTCCTTGGATCTACTCCCCCTGACTGAAATCTTCCTGAAATTGCTCCCCCAACCTGAACTGTCCTCTTTATGGTGCTTCCTCGTGTAAATATAATACATACAAGATAATAATTCAAAATAATTCATTTTGGAGTAGAAATTACTCTGAGTCTCTAGTGAATATACTCAAAGGATTCCCTTGGAAGTGGTTTTGTAAAGATATATGCCACTTGTTCTTTTGTTCCCACATATTCAACTTTGATTTTCTTCTCTGCAACTTGTTTCAGTAGAAATTGATACTTGATTGGAATGTTCTTCATCTTGGAGTGCATCACCGGGTTCTTTGAGATATTGACGGCACTTGTATTATCACAATAGATTGGAATGGGCTCATCATACTCAACTTCTATATCTGTCAGGGTTTGTTTCATCCATAGAACATGTGTACAACATGATACTGCTGCAATATACTCTGCTTCGGCTGTAGATAATGATACTGATGATTGTTTCTTTCTTAGCCAAGATACCAAACACTCACCCAAGTAGAACGATTCTCCATTGGTGCTTCATCGGTCATCAATGCAACCTTCCCAATCTACATCTCTATAGGCAATAAGTGATATATCCTTTCCTTTTGGATACCATAATCCAAACTCTTATGTGCCCTTGAGATATATGAAAATTCTCTTCACTGCTAAGACATGTGATTCCTTTGTTGCTGCTTGAAATTGTGCCACATGTCCAACTGTCTGCATTACATCTGGTCTGGATGTTGTCACATATAGTAAGTTGCCAATCATTTACCTGTACTACCTCTGGTCTGTAGACTTTGAATCATCATCTTTTCTCAACTTGCAACTGGTTTGCATGGGAGTGTTAACTGGTTTGCAATCTTCCATTCCAAACCTCTTTATCATTTCTATGATATACTTAGTTTGAGAAATAAAAATTCCTTGGTTTCTTTGACATATTTGAAGACCCAGAAAAAAGGATAGTTCTCCAAGTAATGACATTTCAAATTCATTCTACATATCCTTTGCAAATTATGGCTTAACCTGTCATCATCAATTCCAAAAATAATATCATCAACATAAACTTCAATTAATAAAATACTATCTTGAGTTACCTTGATGTAGAGGTTGTTGTCTACACTTCATTTTCTGAATCTTGCATGTTGTAGATATTTATCCAGTCTAGATTACCATGCTCTAGGATCACGTTTTAAACCATACAAGGCCTTCTTCAACCTACACACATAATCTGCGTTCTCTAGTAGCTGAAATCCTTCTGGTTGTTCAACGTATACTTCTTCTTCAAGTTTCCCATTCATAAAGGTCAATTTCACATCCATCTAATACACTTTAATATTCTTGGAGCATGCATAATCTAAGACCAATCGGATTTCTTCCATTCTGGAAACTGGGGAAAACGTCTCTTCAAAGTCGATCCCTTCAACCCGTGTGTATACTTTACATACCAATCTAGCTTTGTTCCTTGTAACATGTCCATATTCATTCAATTTATTTATGAAAACCCAATTTGTGCCAATCACATTCTTGTAACTTGGTCTTGGAACCAATTCCCAACTGTCATTCTTCTTTATTTGATCCAATTCTTCATTCATGGCCTTTTTTCTAGAATTCATCCTTGTTGGCCTCTTCAAAAATATTTGGTTCAGTCATAGATAAGAGTGTTAGGTGCAATTGTTCTGGTGAACAAATTCTTCTTCTAGTCTCAACTCTTGCATCCTTGTTTTCGATAATCTGATATGAAGGATGATTCTTCTGTACTCATTTGCTAGGTGTCTTTGGAGGCACTTGTTGAACTTTTTCTTCTACTTTTGTCAGATCTTCTTCATATTCCCCTTCTACTTATTCTTCATCATTTGATTCTTCTTCGTAAATTTGTTCCATTGATTCATTTTCTTATTCCTTTAATTTTCGTCCACTTGTTTCATCAACGATTACATTGATGCTTTCCACAACTTTGTTCAACCTCAGATTGTAACACTTGTATGCTTTCCTTGTACTTGAGTAACCAACAAGTATGCCTTTGTCCACATGATAGTAAACCTTTCCCATTCTACCATCTTATCTTTTGATGTAGCATCTGCTTCCAAACACTCTGAAATGCTTCACATTTGTTGGCCTTCCTTTCCATAGATCGTAGGGATTTTTGTCACTGTTGTTTTTTAGCATTACTCTATTTTGAATGTGAGTTGTTGCATACACTGTCTGTGTCCAAAAAATATCTGTCAATTTAGAATCCATTAACATTTTTCAAGCCATTTCTTGTATTTTCATGTTCTTTCTTTCAACAAATCCATTCTATTGAGGTGTCCTAGCCATGAAGAATTTCCTTTTTATTCCATGCTTGCTGTAGAAATCCATAAATTCCTTTGAAGTAAACTCTCCTTCATTGTCAGATCTCAAACATTTGATTTTTGAATCCATTTCATTTTCAACCATTTTGTTTTGAAACTTGAAGTTTTCAAATGCTTCTGACTTATTTCTGAGAAAACAAACTGCAATCATTCTTGTATAATCATCAACTAATAACATAAAGTATTTCTCACATTTTAAACCCTTTGTTCTAGTTGGTCCAACTAGATCAGTATGCACAATTTCCAGTGGTATTGTTGTTGAGTATTGCTTTGATTTGAACTTGGTCTTTGTTTTCTTTCCTCGTTGACAATACTTGCATAATGTGTTGGTTGGTTTCATGATCTAGGGAATTTCTCTGACTGCTTCTTTTTTGTTGAATTTAATGAGGTTATCGAAGTTTATGTGACCATTATTTTGTGCCATAGCTAAGCTTCATGTTCCTTTCCTAGACAGCACTTTTAATTTCCAATTTCACTTAATACATATATGTTGCTTGAAGTTCTTGCAATTGTTGCAATCAATTTTCCTGAACCTGCTTTTCTTATCTCACACTTATATGAATTGAATGTAATCTTATGACCTTGGTCACACATTTGACTTACACTTAGAAGATTACGTTTCATATCTTCCACTAGTAGAACATTTTATGCCTTGGTATTCTTGTTTCCAATTCTGACTATTCATTTTCCAATTATTCTAGTTGATTCATCATTTCCAAAAGATACTGATCCATCTCTTTCCTTTCTTAATGTAAGAAACATGTCTTCATCACCTGTCATATGTTTTGAACAAACATTGTCAACATACCAACCACATTTCTTATTCTTAGCTTGTAGAGTGAACGTGCATTCTTCATTGCTATACTGATTCTACTTTCTTATCCATCTTCTCTTCCAAGGTTCATGTCTGTGACTGTTGTTATTTTGTTGTGATTCTATAGGAGGAACTTTCATTCTACAATATTTGACCATGTGTCCAAATTTTTTACACTTGTAGCATTCCACTTGAGTGCTCAATGATTCAAACATGTTGTAGTTTCTTCTCTGTGTTTCACTAGGTCTTCTTGGATAACCATTTTGTGTATGAATTTCAAAGTTTTTTATGTTCTTGCTATTATCTCTACAATTTACAACTTTATGTCCAAAATTATTGCATGCATAACATAAACCAAAAAAGATAGTTTGATACCTGGGAGTTGAATATATTCTAAAAGGAGTTAATATTATGAATCCTTCTTCTTCCCGAGGCCTGCTTGTTTCTGATTTTTGTTGATTATGAAATCTAAATCTTCTCGGTGGAGGAGTGTCCATGAGATCTTCCTTGTAGAAATTCCCATCCCCTCTGATTGTTTCTGCATATCTTTTTGGATATCTTTTTTGATCTATCATTTTGGAGCTTGATCCCTTTTCTATCTGATTGTATCCAAGTCCAGACTTGTCATGGTTAGGCCTTTGACTACTGATAATTTCATCCAAAACTTTTGATTTGTTCTGCATATTTTTCTTTTGAATATCCTTTCTCAATGTGACAATCTATGCTTCCAAATTTCCAATGATCCTACCTCTTTATTCTAACTATTCTTTGAGTGCTTCTTCAATTCTTTTATCTTGTTCTATTTGAACCTTCAATTCCATGATGATGTTCTCTAGTTATTGAATGTCTTCTTTCTTGTTTAGTTCTTCTTAGAGCTTCTTGTTTTTCTTCTTTTCTCTTTTTATAACTTCTATAACATTCAACAATTCTGCTCGGTTGTCAACTTTTGCCTCTTCATATTCTTGTTCAGTGTCTTCTTTATCGGAATCTTATATTTCCATGAATAGAACTCTTTCCATCTCACTTCCACTGAATTCATCTTCATCTAATGAGGTGTTGTCTTCTTTGGTGCAAAAACTTTGCTTGAAGACTTTCTTTTTGGTTCTTTTTCCTTTATATGTTTGTTTTTTATTTTAATAATCTTCATCATTTTTTTTCTTATGAGGAGATTTGTTATAAAAATGATCAATACCATCACAATTAAAACAAATCAATGGAATCTTACCTTTATATCTTCCGCGGGTTCCCTTTTTCAATCTTTTGACAAAGTTGGCCACTTATTCATCGTCTTTTGAGATGTCACTGTTGCTGCTATATTCTTTTTTTTTTTCCTTTCCCTTTTTCTTTGACCTTTTGGATGTTTTGAATGTTGCTTCTTTTATACCTAGATTTTCATGTTCAGTTCTCATTTCATAGGATGTGAAGATTCCATGTAGTTCATCCATGCTTCTGGATCTGTTCTTTCTTCTAGTGTTGATATCTTAGGATCAAATCTCATAGGAAGAGATCTTAGTACCTTTTGAACAATTAAAGATTCTTCAATCTCTTCTCCCAATCCTATTATTGCATTCACTATTTCATCAACTCGTAAGAAGTAAGATATAATATTCTCATCTTCCTTCATCTTTAGTTGTTCAAATTGTCCTCTATAAGTTTGAAGCTTTGCTACTTTGACTTTTGAATCTCCTTTATATTTTGAAGTTTGTCCCAAATCACTTTAGCGGATTTACAATTTATAACTTTGTTATATACTAAATCACAAAGACCATTCATAAGTGAATTTGTGGTTTTGGAATTATTTAGATTGAGTTTCTTTCCATTGTCACGTGTTGGCAAAACTGTTAGTTCTTTGTATCCATCTACAGCTAATTTCCAAACTTCAAATCCATGTGCATGCACATATGTTTTCATCCTTGTTCTCCAGAATGCATACTTTTGCCCATCAAACTGTGGTATTCCATTTTTATACATATTATTACTCTCCCTGATCTACCTTTTAGTGGTTAAACTAATTTTTGAAGGAACTTGCTATGATACCAATTGTTGGATTACTGAGAGGGGGGGTGAATCAGTAATAGATATTTTTGATCCTTTTAACCACAATATGCAAGTGTTATTTGTCTTTATGATAAATATAGAATTATCATCCAATAATTGTAGAGTAAATAAACAATGAAGAAATGAACAATCATACACATACATAATACACCAATATTTTTTACGTGGAAACCCAATGCGGGAGAAAACCACATAATGTTTTTTCTTATTTCTCTTTAAGAATTACATTCATTGGAAGCAACAACTTCCTTTGTTTTCTAGCTGCAACTGGAAGGAGGCTCTGGCCCCCTATTTTCAGGCTACAATCTGAGTGAAGCTCCAACTCCCCAATTCTCTGGCTACAACCCCCTATGTTCTCTGGCTACAACCGGAAGGTGGCTACAACCACATATCCTTGCCCCGTCCAACTGCCTTGAAATATAAGTACCAAATGTAGAAGCTGAATATGTCACAGTTAGAATCTATTCTATCAAATATGTCATTGTATACTCATCAACCAATCTTATCTGATCACATATACCTCAAACACTATACTAGAAGTATGTACCTCAAACCATGTGCTAGAATCTCACTGTTATACAACCTCTTTATGTACCAATAACTTCAACAACATACCTCAACAAAAATCCCTCATCAATTTCATCATCCAAATCTAATTTGTAACTCTGTAACAGACCTGGTGTATATGATCACATACATACAAACCTTCCTTAACTTTAACAACAAGAGACTATCATTTTCATCAAACTTTACTTTAGTCTCACATGACTAATTTTGGATTAGTCAACAACCCTAACTTGAAATAATCATAACTATGTACCTATAATGAATAAAGATCTTACAATAGTACACAATGTTCTTCAGTGTCTTGTTTGCAATTCCTAGGTTTCACTACTTGGAACCTCCTAGAAAAGGAGTTATAGAAAAAATGGCATACCTTGCTGAATTATGACTTATTCTAGAGATCAAAATTGTAGAGAATGCCCCACATGGAATATTTGTTGTATGGATCTAAAAGTGGTACAAAAAATACTAAAGACTTTACTCTAACCAATACATTTGGTATTACCAAATTTGTATGTGTTATGAAGAAGTTATGACGTTTTTAACTGAAACACCTATTTTAGATTAGTTTCAAGACTAGCCACAAACCCTATTTTCCACATAGTGTAACTCCCAAAATAAAATGACCCACAAGATGAAGTTTTTATCACAGTTACTTGGATATTCTTTCTCAACAAAATCCATATTTCACTATCTGAATCATTCTAGAAAACAATTTATTGCGGAAATGGTAAGATGACCTGTAAATAACATACCTTAGAAAGCATCAACAAAAGACTTTATCCTCCCTTGAATTTCGGCCTTATTTACTTCACCTTCCCTTTGAAATTCACCTTATATCTCCTTTGGTTACCTCAGTCACTTGTAGATATTCAATATGCTCAATGGATACTAATGGGAGGCCCTTTCTCTCTTATTTATACTCTCCAAGTAACTTCCTCTAGAAGTATCCACTTAACCACTTTGTCCACTTAACCACTTTGTTCACTTAACCACTTTTTCCACTTATCCACTTTGTACACTTAACCAACTTTGTCCACTTAGCCACTTTATCCACTTAATCACTTTGTCCACTTAATCACTTTATCCACAAATAGTAAACTCTCCATTTATAGTTGCAACTAATTTATTTTTAATTGTTTTCTTGTTGCAACCAATTTAACCCATGACTAACCACTTTGACTAGTCAACTTCTTCTAGGAGCTTCTAGAATAATTTGACTTCTTTGACCTTCTAATATCTTCTAGATAATTCATGAGGGTTTTCCAACTTTGTGTGGCCATACATCTTTAACCGTGAGGATTTATGTGGAGTTGCACATATCACCAGAAATGACATGACATGTACTATCCATCTAGAATAGTATTACCTATAAATTCACTGATCTTCATGTCCTTATACCTCAAACAAACTCGAGTCCCTTACCCATGCCTTTGTGCTATCAAAATTCACTATCGGACTTATTCCAAGGGTTGATACCAATATCTAAGGGTTGATGTGAATCTACAATATCACTCTCCAAGGGTTGACATCAATGAAAACAAAAAAATCATCACTCTCCAGGGGTTGACATCAATGAAAACCAACAATCCAAACCAATTGTCCATCAACCTAAGACAACTTCTTGACACTATGGTGGTGAGTGTGTTTTCCATCTGTCAAAAGGGTATTGTTGGTCATGTAGTCTCTCAACACTCCATATATGCAACCTGAGGGCCTAGAGAAATCATCTCCTTAGTTATCCATAAAATGGGGATAACAGGTCCTTACATGCAAACTGAGACAGTGTGATAAAAGACCATTTAAACATTTCGACCGAAAGTAGTTATGCTTACAATCAAAAGTCTCATAATTGTGAAACGAGTGTCATGATGATGGAAATTTCCTTGCTTATTATGTTTCACATGTTTGTAATGGGGGGATTAAAAACTATAAAGTTTCCCTCTAGTGCACATTTGGGGGTATTCGCCTTAATGTTAATGATGTAAAAGGTTGTAATTAGCCACAGTTGAAATTAATGATGAGAGTGGGAGGCATTTTTTTTTATTCCTAAAACCTTATAATCCTTATTGGAACATTGTAATGGGTCTTACAACCACTATTGAGTGAAAAGGAATTGTTTTTCCTAGGCCTGTTTGACAACATTGTAATGGGTCTTGTAGCCACTGTTGAGTGAGAGGCATTGTTTTTCCTAGGTCTGTTTAGGAAATCATTGTAAAATTGTCCATGAGTGTTTATAAAGTCCTGGAAAGTATGGTATTGATTTCAAGTTGTGATCATTTTTTGTTAGCTATCGATTTGCATTAATTCAAGTGTTGGCATCGACATCCTCATTCCGAAGTACAAAGGTGAAGGAGAAGAAGGGTGTGAGATTTTAGAGACATTTGTTATGAAGATCAGAGAATCATCGACATAATTTTCATTGATGCAAGTGTTGGCATCGACATCCTCATTATGAAGTACAAAGGTGAAGGAGAATAAGGGTGCGGTTTGTCAGAGAATTTTTTTATGCAGATCGAGCAGTGGGGAAGTGTTAGAAAAAATGGATCACAGAGCAATAAAATAAGACAAATGGGGAAAAAAACACAGAAGATATACAATACAATAGAGACATAGATATATCTGGTTCACCCAGTGTGGGCTACATCCACTAGAGAAATTATAAGGTCCTTCCTTTTTATTATCCAACAAATGAAGGGATATAACCTACAACACACCCCCTGTAGCATCCTCTTCTTTCTCTCACAATCTCCTTTCTTAGAATACAATATTCACAACGATACACAAACACAATACAATTCCCTCATAAAATAGGGTTTTCTTCTAGAGAAAAAAACCCTAACATAACTTCTAATGTCATATATACAACCTTATAATGAACAATCCATATTTACCATGAAATTATAATATACATTTACAAGGAAAATTTTCCTTCGGGGGCCCACTTTCTCCCGGACCCCCCAGCTGGGGGGATGAGCCCCTCAAACCCCATAGGGGGGAAATCCCCCATTGCAACCCCCACCCACATGGAGGGGTGTACAGTCTTCATGGGGTATAAACACAACTAAAAACAAAGACCTATGAAACAAGAATATAATCAGGCTCCACAACCAATAGGAAGTGCATCGTGGAGTGTAAGACTCTTTCTGCAAGATGGTTGTGGACATTCAAGTTTTCTCTCTACTTTTGGAGGACTAAAAGTGATTTTTTGGGGGAGGTGTGATATAGGAGGATCTCCACACAAAGAATTAACTTCATGGAGAAAATCATTTAACTTTGCACACCATAGAGAAAAATTCATTAAAATGTTAATCAATGATAAGTGGCAAAGAATAATTAATTAATCATGAATGATTTAATTGTAATAAATCATTAATACTTGAAGTGACTTGGAAAATATCACAAATTATTCATTTAATTGTAAAAATAGGAAATTAGTTGTGAGAATCCAACTCACAAATTAGTTCCCTAATTTTAAGGGGAAAAAAGGAATACTTGGAGTGAGTGGAAATCTCACGTATTATTTGTAAACATGGGAAATTATTTTTATGTGAGAATGCAACTCATAAATTAGTTTGCTAATTTTAAGCGAAAATCAGTTTCCTAGTCTTAAGGAGGAAGTTAAGTGTCTCATGAGTTGGTTTGGACTCTTCCTCACTTTATTACAAGTGGATTCCTAGTCTCAAGGAGGAAGTTAAGGGTCTTTCTCATTTTTGTCCTTGGGTAGGTAATATATCCTAAATTTATGGATCTTGTATTTTTGGATTATGGAGCTAGGAAAAATTATTTAAACCCATTTATTGGGACATATGGAAGAGAAGGATTTTGGAGTTCTTTTTGGAGAGATCTTTGAGGAGAGAAACAATCACACATGCTTGTGGTTTTTATGTAATCCCCTTAATTGGGAGAGTTGAGCCCCTTAATTGGGAGAGTTGAGCCCCTTATTGGGAGAGTATGTGAGCCCCTACATTGGGAGAGCATTGTTGCCACTTCATTTGGGAGTAGATGTGTTAAGCCCTAAAAGGTGGTGCATACCCCTTAATTGGGACATATTACATTAGTATTGTTATTTTATTTATGTCGGCTTGGATCCATTAGTTGTAATTGTACCTCCTAGTCTCCTATATATATATGAAGGAGACCTTTTCATTTGGAATCATCTTGTATTTGTGAATTCATATGATGTATAAGGAGGTTTCACCCTCAAAGAGGCTTATTATTTGAATTTCTCTTTTTTTCAATACATTGATTACTTATTCTGAGGTTTTTATTCTATTTTGATATTTGGTTCTTAACATTTGGTATTAGAGTTAGAGAATCCTCGGGACTGGCTTCTTCAAAACAAATCTTCTTGGAATTTTCACTACAACTTTGTTTTTGGAAGGTTTCAGGATATGGAATTTCTATGGTGTAGAGGAGACATATATGGATAACTTGGGTAAAAATTTCAGATCTTTTTTCATTAATTTTTTAGAGATACATTATGTTCAAGTTAGGGTTTTTGACTAGTCCTGAAACTAGTCTGAAATAGGTCTTCTTGTAATTGTTGCTCCCAATTTTGTTCAGCTTGGTTTTAGGTTTTGAATTTTTTAAAGTATGAATGAGGAATAGGGAAGTATATTGTGTACAAATTTCAGCCCTTGATTCTCTATACTATGAAATTTATTCACTGAGGAAATTAGGGTCTTTGGTTGGTCCAGATTTCATTCTAAAACAGGGGTTCTTGGGAAAAATATTATATCTAAAGCTGAAGTCCTCCAGATTGAGTGAGACCTGTTCCATTGATTAGGGTACAAACCAAATTTTTACTGGTACAAATTTAAAGTTCTTAAATGAATACAGTGACATGTGTAAGTTCGTACAAGTCCTCTCTCCTGAAAGGGAAAAAACCAACACATCTTGGGAAAGTTATCATAAAATTAACTTGGAGAATCCAATATTGGTCTAACATGTGGGGTTGGAAAGAAGACACATCAGAATACCTCAAGCCAAAATTTTAGACTCATAAGGGCTGAAATTGCATAGCTACAACAAAATAAAGGTCGACTAACAGAACAGTCTCCAAATCAGGGTTTTAAAATGTGCATTTTTTGTTTTTTCGTAAATTTGCATATCATTTGACTAGAAGATCCAATTGTGGTGATTCAAAAAGTTGAATAAAGTGGGATAAAATGAGTATCACATAAAATTGGGAGAATATTAAGGGTTTTTAGGTACATACGTATTTCGTCGTCTCTAAACGTAGGAGCTGTTGTTACTTGTTAGCGCTACAACCCAAGGACAATGTAGTTCTTGTATGTACCTAGAGTATATCGGAAGGACCCTTTCGAATGATTGCACATTAGACAAAACTACTATGGATTTGAGATCCCACATACCTGGCGTATATCAGGAGACCCCCTAGAATCCTGAGACTAACCGATTAAACCATTTGCTCATATTGTTTCTATAGTACACCGAGAAAAACACTTGAGGAAATCACTTTCTAGTACTTGGGTAGTCAGATAGTACACTAAGGGCATGGCCAAGCCTCCTTAGTTATTTCTCTAAGATATTGGGCCCAAGTACTATTGTTGTACCCCATACATATATCAAAGAGATATAGCATGTGACACTCCCTTGTTTGTGAGGAACTTTGCCTAAGCCAATTAGGAATTCCTACCTTGCAATGATACTTGGCCAACATGCCACCAAAAAAAGGAACTTCTACACCAATTAATACCCTAGATAATCCTACTTGGAATCTTGATGAAGGTGAAGAAATGTGCAAGGACATAGATGATTTAAAAAATAAGGCAGTAACAAAAGATGAACTACAAAGGATGATGGATTTGTTGAAATATTGTAAATTCAAAGATTATTCTAATTATATTTGAGTTATTATTTTATAGATCAAATCCCGTTTTGCGGATTGATCAAGTTGAGTCTTGTATAATATCAAATCCCTTTTTGTGGATTGGTCAAATTGCATTTGTATAGTGGTACCTGTAAATTCGACCCCTAGTAATTATAAAGTGGTTTTAACCACTTCTAGAAGAAGTTGGCCCCACCAAGTGAAGAGACATAACCCTAGCACCTCCTCAACTAGTATTTATATGTGAGGATGGTGCCTCATTTGAACACACTCACACTCACTCATATAGTGTACATATATTGAAGGTAGTTGCAGTTGCAGGAGGAAGGAGAAGAGAGGCATATGCTCAGTCTTGGTATATCTTTGGTGTTTTGGTCTTAGTCTTGGCATTGTATTGGCAATATATTATTGAGGAAGTTTTTGTTGGGATTTGTCCCCCATGAGGGTTTCCCAAGATAAAATGTTGTGTACCTTGTGATTGTGTTTCTTTCAATGATCCTCTTTATGTTGTTGTTTTGGAAATGCATTGAATTCTCATGTAATTTGGGAATAACCTAATAAAAACAATAAAAACTTAACATAGTATCAGAGCTTGACTGAATAGAGCATTTTTCACTGAGTATCTAGACGTCACTGTTGTCATATAAGAAAATTACGGATTTTTACCGAAGAGGAATTTTTTACCAAAAACTATCTTGGGAAGTGTGCCATACCCTAGAGCATCTTTTAGCAGCTTGAGCGAACTTTTTCAGTGGCCAGATTCTCTGGAAAGTCAAACCCCAGTTTTGTTTTGATTGGTACCAGAAAACCAAATAACCAAACCCAGTGCCAGTCCAGAATTGTGTAGGTCAAGTTTCAAGGGGTAAAACTTGGAATTTTTTGAAACAGTAAGCTCCAAAAAACTCGCCTCAGTGCACCCTCTCCAAAATCTAGTTTTCAGTATTGTTGCTGCTACAAAATTAGGGTTTCTGCATAAACTGTAAGTGTGACATTTTTCTTGTTTGAGGAGGACATTAGAGAAATTAACCATGCCTAGGAACTTGCCCTAGGAGGGCACATCTAGTCCCTATATCAAAATTCTTAAAATTGAAGTTTGAGAAAATAGGGTTTCCTCATAAAACCCTAAGTATCAGTTGCAATTGTAGTTCTAGTTCTAGTTCCTTCATGCCAGTTGCAACGCCAGTTGCAGTGAAAGTTTTTGTTTAGTGTTGGGACTGATTTTTATTTTCCTAGTGTGCCTTACCCTAACAAATATCCATCTAACTTTAAGTTACAAGTTGAAGAACCTTTGAAGTTTTAAAGGTTTGTTATTTATTGTCGTTTTTGTTGGATGGTGCCACTACCTGTTGATACTATCAAAGGTATGTACTTACATATGTTTAAAATATTTCATTATTTTAAAGGGTATTTGCAAGAGAAAGGATTTGTTGTCTAAACAATTGTTAGCACTCTGTAAATTTGTTCGAATGATAAAACAAACGACATAGGTAACCTATAAACCAACTTTAGAGCTGGGTACTAACCTGCTCATCTCAGAGAGGACTCTCTCCTGTCACTTGGTATTTCTTTGAAAATCAATGGCTAGGTTTTGTTGTTTTTTTCTTAATTTTGATGGCAAGGGAGAGGAGGGACACTTAGGGCTATGGAGTCAAACTTATGAAAATGAATGGAATCAATGACTGGTCGGTAGAACGTTCGATAGGATAAAGGCTAAATGAGGTGATAAATCTGAGTTATAATTTATAAATTTGCAGAGTATAAGAAGAAAATAAAAAATATAACTGCTTCAAAGCATTAAATAAATGAATTATGAATTAGTTAGGAAGAACTTAACACAGTTTAAATTTCTTCAGCCGAGAGCATCACGAGATGAATTCTATGCCTTTGACTATCCAATTTAAATAGAAGACAGTGAAAATGAAATCAAAAATACATGAAATGCATACAAAGAGAGGAGACAAAACTAAGATCACCACCATTACAATATTTTCATGAAAACTTCAAGACTTCTGCATGTGTATTCAATTCATCTTTAGAAAATTACATTCAAGTTCTGAATAGATAAAATTCATGCCCTTGCACTTCTTCCAACCTCTAATACATTTAGAACTCCTAATATTTATACAATGTGAGTTCCTTCGGTTTTGAAATCGATTACAATGATTGAAATGAAATGTTTTAGTTTATGAAAAAGATTACAATAATTACAAATGACAGTTTTGGTTTGAAACCAATTACAATAATTAACAAGAAAATGTTTCATGATCTGGATTTTGACTCCTCTGACGCTTCAGTCCCGTCTTTTTCCACTTGTTTTGTTCTGGTATTTCACTTGATTTGCCATCTTCAGTGACACCTGGACATCATCTATTGGACCCTGGAAAACTACACTTTGTCTTACCCATCCGTACTATCTCTTTCCATTGCAAGTATGAAGGGATATCATAGTCTATCATTTCCTTGATCAGGATCTCTAGGTCAATGCAGGAAGCGTATGTCATGACTGGGAGTCCAATTTTGACTGCTTGAAGAGATTCATAATCTCAAAGTCTATAATCATATGCTCAACTAATGTGGCTCCTTTCATATTTTCTTACAGGGTTTCAAACTTGGAGTGATCCATTCTGCACTGAGTGAGGAGAGAATTGTATTCTTCCTGATCATACATTTTTCCCTTGCCATCCCAAAATGGTGGGAAGCCTTTGATAAACAACTCTTCAAATAAATCCTTAAACTCTTGCACACTTTTCTCCATCTGTGTTGCCTTGGTTTGAACTAATTTAAATAGGTTATGTTTAGAAATAACCCTCCTAGACCAGATGATCAATGTAGTTCTATCTTTAACTCCAATAGTATGAAGTTCTGCAGTAGGAATGGAGTTGAGTAGATTTATGGAATTTTGTGCCCATTCTGATGGCTTCTTTGCTAAAGTTTCATTTACAACAGTGCACATGCTTCTGGTTGTGATGGACATGTTGTATTTATCATTTATGAAATTTAAATACACTCTGAACTTGGCAACTTCAGCATCTATAGAGTCCTAGATGATATGTTTGGCCCCTTGCAATAGGCCTTTTCCTTTCAATATCATCTTCAACTTATCTATCCTTTCCTGCAAGGCTCCATTCTCCTTTTTAAATTGAGCCATTATTTCATCCTTTTCTTGCATTTCTTGATTCAATTTCTCTATGCTCCCTTTTATACTTTCCAAATTTCGGGGGCATGAAGAAATGGTTTGGGGAAACCCACTTTTCACCCTGAAATGTACCTAGTGGTGCCACGTCTCCCCGAACCAAAACCACGGTTTAGATTTCGGCCCTCTTTCGAAAATTATACTCTGCACAATATCTCCCCCCGAAATTATCCTCGACTGTCAATCTTGCGATTTCACAACCTGTGCTGTATCGGGTCCCATCCTCTTAGTGCTCCCTCCAACTTTAGATGTTTCCTTCCATATTTATCCCCTTCTCTAGTTTGTCAGGCTTCCAAACTGGTTTAGCACCTTGCTAGATCCTGAAATCTAGATTTCACAAAAAACAAATTAATGGTGACTAACATGGGCTCCAACTGAGGATGCTATCCTCCCAGTGAGGTAGCAAAGAATGACATACCAAGTTATTGTCCACTAGGCTTTATTCCACTCATGCAACTAAATCGATCAAAATCTTATTTACAAAACTTCGTTCACATAACTCAAATTATACTCAACATAACTTAGGGCCTTATCTTCGGGCTTCAATTTCTGCTGATTTGATTCCAATTGCTTCAACTGAAAAAAAAAAAAATGGTTATGTACAATGAATGGAAAGGGTGAAAATTCCTTTAAGAAAGATAATGCTTGAGAAACCTGTCATTCACAGGTCCTCCACCAACAAGATCTCCATTATGTTCCTGTAGCAGACAAGAATTATTTCCATGGTATGCCACAATTTTTAAAGGTCCCAGCCATAGATGGTCAAATTTCCCATGCCTTCCTCTATATTCATTCCTGGCATCCCATATCAACACCAAATCCCCAACTTTTAAATCATCTTCCTTAGTATGCTTGTTAAAATTTTCCTCCTTTGAGAGGAATTTGGTTCAAAATCTTGCTCATGTAGCAACCTCATCATTGGTAATCCTAATGAAGTAGGAAAAACAACTTCTGTGCCATACACAATATGGAAGGGTGAAGTGGCAATAGACCTTTCAGTAGTGATCCTATCAGCCCATAGTGCATGGATGAGCTTCTTGTGCCAAACATTTTTGTTATCTTGCATTAGTTTCTTGATAATTCTGGTCAAACTCCTATTCCATGACTCAGCCAACCCATTACCTTGAGTGTAATAAGCTGTGGAATGGCCAAGAGTTATAATGTAATCATTGAATTTTTTTTTCGTCTTTTTGGAATTAAATGCTGCTGCATTGTCTATAATGATTTTGATTGGACAACCAAACCTAGAAAAAATATTGTTCTCCAAAAACTGAATGATAACAGTATATGTGGCTTGCCTGGTGGGAACTGCTTCAATCCACTTGGTGAAGTAATTTGTGGTTGTCAGTATCCACTTGTGCTGAGCTGAGGACTGTGGATGAATTTCTCCTATGAAATAAAGGCCCCATTGTCTAAAATGTGCTTCAACAGAGATAGGCTTCAAGGGAAAAGGCTGCAGTTTTCTCTTCCCATAAAAAAATTAGCATTCATGACAACTTGAAACTTCTTTGTAAACATCAGAAAAAATGCTAGGCCAATAGAAGCATGTCCTCAATATCTTGTGAACATTATTTTTCCAATAATGGTGCCCTCCATAATCACCTTTATGAAACTCTCTGATGGTTTTTACCACTTCTCCTTCCAACAAACAACTCAACAAGATTCCTCCTAGATCCTTCCAATACAAAGATTGATTTTAAATACAAAACTTTGCTGCTTTTAGCTTCAAAAACCTGGCCTTGGTTTTTCTTAATTCAGGAGGAGCCTGGAAATTTCTCAACACATAAATAATGTCAGCATACTATGGGGAGTCAAGGAATTTTTGGGATACCTGAGGGACCTTTTCTTCTTTTGAATCTGTTGACAATTCAATAATGAAATTAATTCCCAAGAGCTCACAATTTGTCTATGCCATTAGCTTTGCAAGTCCATGCCTTGCAAGTCAGAAGGGATATCATAGTCTATCATTTCCTTGATCAAGATCTCTAAGTCAATGCAGGAAGCATATTTCATGACTGGGAGTCCAATTTTGACTGCTTTGAATAGATTAAGAATCTCAAAGTCTGTAATCATATGATAAACTAATGTGGCTCCTTTCATATTTTATTCCATGGTTTCAAAATTGGAGTGATCCATTTTTCACTGAGTGAGGAAAGCATTGTATTCTTTCCAATCATACAATTTTCCCTTTCCATCCCAAAATGGTGGGAGGTCTTTGATAAACAACTCCTCAAAAAAATCCTTAAACTCTTGCACACTTTTCTCCATTTGTGTTTCCTTGGTTTGAACTGATTTCAATAGTTTATGTTTAGAAATAACCCTCCTGAACCAGATGATCAATGTAGTTCTGTATTTAACTCCAATAGTCTGAAGTTCTGCAGTAGGAATGGATTTGAGTATATTTATGGCATTTTGTGCCCATTCTGATGGCTTCTTTGCTAATGTTTCAATTACAATAGTGCACCTGCTTCTGGCTATGATGGACATGTTGTCTTTATCATTTATGAAATTTAAATACACTCTGTACTTGGCAACTTCAGTAGCTATAGAGTCCCAGATGATATGTTTGGCCCCCTGCAACATGCCTTTGCCTTTCAATCTCATCTTCTACTTATCTATCCTTTCCTGCAAGGCTCCATTCTCCTTTTTAAATTGAGCCATTATTTCATCCTTTTCTTGCATATATTGCTTCAATTTCTCTATGCTCCCTTTTACACTTTCCAAATTTAGGGGGCATGAAGAAGTGGTTTGGGGAAACCCACTTTTCACCCTGAAATGCACCTGGTTGCGCCACGTCTCCCCGAACCAAAACCATGGTTTAGATTTTGGCACGGTTTCTGAAATTATCCTCTGCACAGTTTCTTCCCCCAAAATGATCCTCGATCGTCGATCTTGTGATTTCACGATCTGTGCCATATCAGGCCCCATCCGCTTAGCGCTCCCTCCAACTTTAGCTGTTTACTTCTATATTTATCCCCTTCTCTAGTTTGTCAGGATTCTAAACTGGTTTATCACCTTACTAGATCTTGAAATCTCGATTTCACAAAAAAAAAATTAATGGTGACTAACATGGGCTCCAACTGGGGATGCTATCCTCCTAGTGAGGTAGAAAAGAATGAAATACAAAGTGCCTTCCCATTAGGCTTTATTACACTCATGAAACTAAACAGATCAACATCTTATTTACAAAACTTCGTTCACATAACTCAAATTATACTCAACATAACTTAGGTCCTTCGCTTCGAGCTTCAATTTCTGTTGATTTGATTCCAATTGCTTCAATTGAAAAATAAAAATGGTTATGTACAATGAATGGAAAGGGTGAAAATTCCTTTAAGCGAGATAATGCTTGAGAAACCTACCATTCACAGGTCCTCCACTAACGAGATCTCCATTATGTTCCTGTAGCAGATAGGAATTATTTCCATGGTATGCCACAATTCTAAAAGGTCCCATCCATAGATGGTCAAATTTCCCATGCTTTCCTCTATCTTCATTACTAGCATCCCGTGTCAATACCAAATCCCCAACTTTTAAATCATCTTCCTTAGTATGCCTGTCAAAATCGTTTTTAATCCTGTCTTGGTGTAGTTGAGAGTTGTTGAAGGCTTTCTCTCTTGTTTGTTGGACATTGATCAATTAATTTGTCCTCCTTTGAGTGGCATATGGTTCAACATATTTCTCATGTAGCAAACTCATCATTGGTAATCCTAATGAAGTAGGAAAAATTGCTTCTGTGCCATACACAATCTGAAAGGGTGAAGTGGCAACAGACCTTTTAGTAGTGATCCTGTCAGCCCATAGTGCATGGATGAGCTTCTTGTGCCAATCCTTTTTGTTATCTTGCAACAATTTCTTGATAATTATGGTCAAACTCTTATTGGATGACTCATCCAACCCATTACCTTGAGGGTAATAAGTTGTGGAATGGCTAAGAGTTATATTGTAATCATTGCAATTTTTTTTCCATATTTTTGGACTTGAATGTTGTTGCATTGTCTGTAATGATTTTGATTGGACAACCAAACCTACAAAAAATATTGTTCTCCAAAAACTGAATGATAACAGTATATGTGGCTTGCCTGGAGGGAACTTCTTCAATCCACTTGGTGAAGTAATCCATGGTTGTCAGTATCCACTTGTGTTGAGCTGAGGACTGTGGATGAATTTCTCCTATGAAATCAAGGCCCCATTGCCTAAACTGTGCTTCAACAGAGATAGGCTTCAAGGGAAAAGGCTGCAGTTTTCTCTTCCCACAAAAAAATTGGCATTCATGATAGCTTAAAACTTCTTTGTAAACATCATAAAAAATGCTAGGCCAATAGAAGCATGCCCTCAATATATTTTTCACGATATTTTTCCAATAATGGTGCCCTCCAAAATCACCTTTATGAAACTCTCTGATGGTGTTTTCCACTTCTCCTTCCAACAAACAACTCAACAAGATTCCTCCTGGATCCTTCAAATACAAAGATTGATTTAAAATACAAAACTTTGTTGCTTTTAGTTTCAAAACCTAGCCTTGGTTTTGCTTAATTCAGGAGGATCCTGCAAATTTCTCAACACATAAATAATGTCAGCATACCATGGGGAGTGAAGGAATTTTTGGGATACTTGAGGGACCTTTTCTTCTTCTGAATATGTTGACAAATCAGCAATGGAATTAATTCCCAAGAGCTCACAATTTGTCTGTGCCATCAACTTTGCAAGTCCCTGCCCCTTGATCAACTTGGTAGGTTTGATATCAAGGTCATACTCCAACAACATAGTTATCTACTTTCCCCTTTTTCCCTCAGGATCGGGCTGATTTAAAATGTCCTTCACAGAACTGTTGAGTACATAAGAAATGGTATGAGAATGCAAGATATACACTCTAAACTCCTTTAGGGCCTTGACCAGTGCATATGCTTGATTTTCCATGATATCGTACTTCAATGGGGAATCCCTCAATGTCCTGCTATAGTATTCTATAGGGATCTCAAAATTATGTTCATCCTTTTGTAATAAAACACCAACAATGGTGTGCGATGAGGCAAAAGAAAACAATATAAAGTCTTTTTCAAAATTGGGACTGGCCAACATTGGGGCCTTAGTTAATGCTAATTTAATATCTTCAAAGGATTTTCTAGATTTAGGGGTCCACTTTATCTCACTTTCTTTCTTGAGCATGTTAGTGACAAGATTTATGATTTCAACCAGGTTAGGGATGAATCTTCTCAGAAAATTTACTTTGCCCAGGAAAGATTGCACTTCTTTCTTGCTTCTGGGTGTGCCAATTTTTAGGATTCCCTCAACTCCACTAGGATCTATCTTTATTACCTCCTTTGAAATAATGTGACCAAGAAGCTTCCCCTCTTCCATGCCAAAATTAGAATTTTTGGGGTTCAATGAAATGCCAAAATTAATACATTTTTGAAAAGCCCTTCTTAGATGTTTAAGGTGTTCTTCATCAGAAACTAAATATACAGTGATATCATCTAAGTAAATAACAATAAATTTATCTTTCTCATCATCAATATATATATATCCATAGCCCTTTGAAAAGTTCCTCCTACATTCATGAGCCCAAAAGGCATTTTGGCATACATGAAGGTGCCCCATGGCGTTGTAAAGGATGTCTTTTCATGATCATCAGGGTGTACCATGATTTGATTGTACCTAGAGAAACCATCCAACATTGATATTTTTTAAGAACCAACCACTTTATGTAGAATGTGATCCATCTTAGGCAGTGGGTAATTTTCCTTGAGATATACCCTGTTCAGATTTCTAAAGTCCACACATAATCTGATCTCTCCACTCTTCTTTCTGACAGGTACCAGATTTTCCACCCATTTAGAAAACCTCAGAGACACTATGATATTGACTTCAAACAACTTTTTTATCTCCTTTTCAATCAAGGGTAACAACAAAGGGTTAATTCTTATTAATTACTTTTTGAAAGTTTTATGATCCTCTTTGATTGGAATCACATGGCGAATCACCTTGGTATCATAAAATTTTAAATCTTCATAAATCCAGGCAAAAACATTAGGAAATTCTTTCATTAAATCGATATACCTTTGTTTGACCTTTGCGCTGAGTGTCTTGGATAGCTTGATGATCTTGGGATCCTTTTGATTCCCAATGTTTCAATCTTCAACATCTCCTTTATTTGCAGTAATTTTAGGGCTCCTGGCCACATCATTGTTGTCAAAGAGTTTTTCTAATGGGACCAGGCCCTTGGGAATGATGTTATTTTTTAGCTGCATTACATCCTTACCGAAAATATGATTCTTGAAATAGCCATCATTTGCAAACACAACTGCATCTTCTTCTTCACCACAATATTCCTCATCAATATTCAAATTTGCAAATTCACCATCTATCTTAAGGGAACTTTCTATTTGTTTATCATCTTCAAAAACCTCCCAGTACTTAATATTAACAGGCACTGTTGGTCTGTGCTTGACTTCAATCTCATATCCCTTGTTAGGAAAAAATGGAATTTTGAAAACTGAGGCTGAAGTAGCTAGAGCATCAACAGCCTGATCCTGACCCCTTGGAATCGCTGAGAGACTATATTCTGAAAATTATTCAAGAAGTTCAAGCACTATATTCCTATATGCTCTTAATTTAGGGTTCTTTGCTTGATATATTCCTTTCACCTAATTTATGATCAACTAATAATCTCCATGTACAACTATCCTCCTAGCACCCATTTATTTCAAAGTCTTCAATCCCAACACCAATGCCTCATACTCAGCCATATTATTCGTGCACTCAAAATCAAGCTTGTAAGAACAAATTTTTGTGGCCAATATGGGGGGTTAATCCACACACCAACTCTTTCTCCTTCTCCATTGACATATCCATCAAAGCTCATGTTCCACATCTCATTCTCTTCACTCTCTTGATGTTTTGAAATTTTCTTAGTCTGGTGATCAGATTTGTCTTTGGTAGTTAGATCAGTGTCTGGCACCCTATCTTCAAAACTCAAATCATTAAAGAAAATAGAGGAACCAATATCAATTTCCACAGAATAAATGGGGTGGTTGTTTGGTTGGGATTTGTTAATGACCATTCATTTGAGCAATACTTCCATGTACAACCTCCTATATTGGACAAAAATAGGGATAGTGGTGTATGGCATATCCATTTTCAAAGTCCCTTTCAACTTTGCAACCCATGACCTAGATAAAAACATGGAAAACTTAGGAGGGATATCAACAACCACTACATACATGACCATATGTTTTGCTGGAATTTGAGACGAAGATACCACCAGATATTTGATTAGGCCCAAGCACTTCACCTTCCTTGAATCAAAGGAGAAAATATCTTTGTAAGGCCTTGTAATGTCCATGCCTAATTTATCCATGACCACCTTGGGAATCAGATTATGGGATGCTCCTGAATCCAACATAGCATTGTGTAGAGTCATATCATGAATCTTCAGACTAACATAGAAAGAAGGGACCTCATCAACATCACTACTCTCCTCTACATAGGATCTCTAGGTCAATGCAGGAAGCATATGTCATGACCGAGAGTCCAATTTTGACTGCTTTGAACTGATTTAGAATCTCAAAGTCTATAATCAGATGCTATACTAATGTGGCTCCTTTCATATTTTCTTCCAGGGTTTCAAACTTGGAGTGATCCATTCTGCACTGAGTGAGGAGAGCATTGTAATCTTCCTGATCATAAAATTTTTGCTTGCCATCCCAAAATTGTGGGAGGCCTTTGATAACCAACTCTTCAAACAAATCCTAAAACTCTTTCACACTTTGCTCCATCTGTGTTGCCTTGGTTTGAACTGATTTCAACAGGTTATGTTTAGAAATAACCCTCTTGGACTAGATGATCAATGAAGTTCTGTCTTTAACTCCAAGAGTCTGAAGTTCTGCAGTAGGAATGGAGTTGAGTAGATTTATGGCATTTTGTGCCCATTCTGATGGCTTCTTTGCTAAAGTTTCATTTACAACAATGCACCTTCTTCTGGCTGTTATGTCCACGTTGTATTTATCATTTATGAAATTTAAATACACTCTGAACTTGGCAGCTTCAACAACTATAGATTCCTAGACGATATGTTTTCCCCCCTGCAATAGACCTTTTCCTTTCAATCTCATCTTCAACTTATCTATATTTTCCTGCAAGGCTCTATTCTCCTTTTGAAATTGAGCCATTCTTTCATCCTTTGCTTCCATCTCTTGCTTCAATTTATCTATGCTCCCTTTTATACTCTCCAAATTTCAGTAGGCGTGAAGAAGTGGTTTGGGGAAACCCTCTTTTCACCTTGAAATTCACCTGGTGGCATCACGTCTCCTCAAACCAAAACCATGGTTTATATGTCAACCTGCTTTCCGAAATTATCTTCTGCACAGTTTCTCCCCTGGAAATGATCCTTGACTGTTGATCTTGTGATTTCACAATACGCGCCATATCGGGTCCCATCTGCTTAGCACTCCCACCATCTTTAGCTGTTTCCTGCCATATTTAGCCCCTTCTCTAGTTTGTCGGGCTTCCAAACTGGTTTAGCACCTTGCCATATCCTGAAATATCGATTTCACAAAAAAAAATTTAATGGTGACTAACATGGGCTCTAACTGGGGATGTTATCCTCCCAGCGAGGTAGCAAAGAATGACAAACCAAGTGCCTACCCATTGGGCTTTATTCCACTCATGCAACTAAATTGATCAACATCTTTTTTACAAAAATTCGTTCACATAACTCAAATTATACTCAACATAACTTAGGGTCTTTGCTTCAGGCTTCAATTTATGCTGATTTGATTCCATTTGCTTCAACTGAAAGAAAAAAAATGGTTATGAACAATGAATGGAAAGGGTGAAAATTCCTTTAAGAGAGATAATGCTTGAGAAACCTTCCATTCATAGGTCCTCCACCAACGAGATCTCCATTATGCTCCTGTAGAAGATAGGCATTATTTCCATGGTATGCCACAATTTTGAAAGGTCCCAGCCATAGATGGTCAAATTTCCCATGCTTTCCTTCATCTTCATTCCTGACGTCCCATCTCAACACCAAATCCCCAACTTTTAAATCATCTTCCTTAGTATTCCTATCAAAATCATTTTTAATCTTGTCTTGGTGTAGTTGAGAGTTGTTGCAGGATTTCTCTCTTGTTTTTTGGACATTGATTAGTTCATTTGTCCACCTTTGAGTGGCATTTGGTTCAACATCTTGCTCCTGTAGCAACCTCATCACTAGTAATCATAATGAAGTAGGAAAAATTGCTTCTATGCCATACACAATCTGGAAGGGTGAAGTGGCAATAGACCTTTTAGTATTGATCATGTCATCCCATAGTGCATGGATGAGCTTCTTGTGCAAGGCCTTTTTGTTATCTTGCAACAATTTCTTGATAATTCTGGTCAAACTCTTATTCCATGACTCAACCAACCCATTACCTTGAGGGTAATAAGTTGTGGAATGGCCAAGAGTTATATTGTAATCATTGAAATTTTTTTCCATCTTTTTGGACTTAAATGTTGTTGCATTGTTTGTAATGATTTTGATTGGACAACCAAACCTAGACAAAATATTGTTCTCCAAAAACTGAATGATAACAATATATGTGGCTTGCCTAGTGGGAACTACTTCAATCCACTTAGTGAAGTAATTTTTGGGTGTTAGTATCCACTTGTGCTGAGCTGAGGATTGTGGATAAATTTCTCCAATGAAATCAAGGACCCATTGTCTAAAAGGTGCTTCAACAGAGATAGGATTCAAGGGAAAAGGCTGCAGTTTTCTCTTCCCATAAATTTTTTGGCATTGATGACAGCTTGAAACTTCTTTATAAACATCAGAAAAAATGTGAGGCCAATAGAATCCTGCCCTCAATATCTTGTGCATAGTAGTTGTCCAATAATGGTTCCCTCCACAATCACCTTTATGAAACTCTCTGATGGTTTTTTCCACTTCTCCTTCCAACAAAAAACTCAACAAGATTACTCCTAGATCCTTCCAATACAAAGATTGATTTCAAATAAAAAACTTTGTTTCTTTTATCTTCAAAAACCTGGCCTTGGTTTTGCTTAATTTAGGAGGATACTGCAAATTTCTCAACACATAAACAATGTCAACATACCATGGGGAGTCAAGGAATTTTTGGGATACCTAAGGGACCTTTTCTTCTTATGAATCTGTTGACAAATCAACAATGAAATTAATTCCCAAGAGCTCACAATTTTTCTGTGCCATCAGATTTTCAAGTCCTTACCCCTTGATCAACTTGGTAGGTTTTATCTCAAGGTCATACTCCAACAACACAACTATCCACTTGTCCCTTTTTCCCTCAAGACTAGGCTGAGTTAAAATGTCCTTCA
>ML813237.1:13852-41465 GCA_009831015.1 Picea engelmannii
TTCTAGGATAACTCAATCCACAAAGCGTCTTCCCGTGAGGGCTTTCACCATAAGGGGACCACTTTGGAGTTCATCCATTTGTGCACCTTATCAATCATGATAAGACAATAATGAGTCATGTATACATTTTTCCAACAATGCATCATATACCAATGGAACCACATCAATCCATCTTCATCATGTATCAATGACAACTCATTGATCCATATTCATCTATGCATTCTCATCAAGGACAATACATATTATATTACATAAGTCATCAATCAATCAATCCTTTGACATCAATCAATCCCTTGACATCAATCAATCAAACCATTGGCATCAATGACAACATGATCCAACAAAATTCACTCAATAACTTTGTGCCCTTTTCAAAGGTGACATGACTACCGCCAATACAAGACAATACTCCCTTCCCGCCCATTTATTTTTTTCATAGACAAATGAATACTATGATATAGAGGAGGAAACGAGTGTCATAATTAAGAAAAAATAGTTCCAACAGTGGAACATACCTACGCTCAATGAAAGGAGATGCATGCAGGATATGGAAACTTGGGGGAATGTTCCCTCCTAAGTAAAGGGTTTTGAATTGCAAAGGATGTTAACGAGGCTCTTCTTGGTTGAGGATGCAAAATTGTTGAGGAAAACGGTTTATAACAAAGAGAGATAACCAGCTAAAGGATCAATACTGCAAGCAAGGGCATGCGATGCAATCACAACTTAATGCCAACAAATGTCCTTTTTTATTACTTTTATTCTACTTAGTGTGAAAAAAGGATAAACTTGTGCCAGATAGACATCCTTTCAAATCAAATTTACGAGTGTGAAAGAGACAAGTTCACTCGATAATATTTTCATTTTTTGAAAATGAGTCTGAAAAGAGATTAACTAAGACTCACGACCTTTCAATTCTAATTAACGAGTGTGAAAGGGAGAAATCACTCGGCAATATTTTCATTTTTTACATGAGTCGGAAAAGAGCTTAAATCAGACTCGTGGATGTTGTTCTAAGAAGCATGTAATGGGGGAGGCCAAGGCTCTCATGCAGGACTTCTGCAAAATATCAACAACTTATGAAGAGCCGACAAAATCTTGGGAAAACCCAAGGATTTCGAAGTGAAGGAGGATAAAATACTTGCAGAGGTTACCTTATCTACAATATATCGAAGAATGCCCCTTATCTGGAAGGGTGTAGAAGAAGGAAGTTGAGGCTCTATAAGATCATTCCAATCAAAAGAAACCACCTTAGGACTTGGAGGGAGCATACTCGAAGAGAGTGGAATGCTCCCTACTGAAGAAGGCACAAAACTAGAAATGATAAGGACATGGTCGAAGGACACATCAACCTCCAAAAGAAGAGTGGGATTGACCGGAGATTGCATCGACAATGTCACTTCCTTAGGCTTGTCACTCTCCAAGAGAAGAGTGGGATCCGTCGAAGATTGCATCGACACAACCACTTCTTCAATCGTTCATTGAATAGGATGTGAGAAAACAAGGTCAAAGGATGCATCAACCCCTAAAGGAAGAGGGGTGTCAACATGTAATGTCCCTACCTTGGGACATCATCACAATGCAAAGATTTATGATGACCAGAGTAGCCAGATGGATGTTATAGCGAGTACAGGGGTATTTTAGAGGAATTTTGGGGTCCATCTTGCATTGATCATTATATTCCATCATTATGATCCATTCCGCACAGGTTGGCTTTGGTTTCGTTGCATTCCAACGATTTCCATGATTTTGACTATTTTGAGCTATAAGTTAATTCAAATCACTGAAGAGGTCATTTTGGGCACATTACTTGGAGGAACCTCTCAATGTGATATCTCATTGGAATCGGGAGGAGAAACACTACAGGATGGGATGGCTAGAAGTGACTTTGAATGGACAAGGAAGCCACAAGGAGAGATAAGAATCTTTTCAGAGGTAAAAAGGTTAATTAATTAATTAAATATTAATAAAATGAAAGTCACTTTGGAGGGACAAGGTGAGCCAAAAGTATAAAGGAAAGGCAAGGGCCTCTTCTCATTCATTCATGTATGTTTATCTTTTGATTTATGGCTTCTAGCTAGTGAGCCCAACATTGGGGGTTTTGAGGGTTTTGACTTAACAAAACCTAGAGGATGATTCAGAGCTGAAAGATTCCACCTAGCTTGTCCCAAGCTTGGTCTCGGAGCTGCAATACGCTCCCACACCATTCTAGTTCCATATCTACTCAGTTGCATGGGAGTTCTACATCCGTTTCATGTGCAGATAAAGAGAGGGTGCACCAGTTGAGGGTTTCCAGCAAGAGGGGCGCACCATCCTTGGATAGAGATTCATTGTAGGAGATTGGTAGGGTTTTTGGATATTCCATCACTTGGGTATTTCTTGCAGGGTATTAACCATCATTCCTAGTGTTTTCTGAGAGAGTTTCATGGTTCAGATTATTTCTTAGAGTAGTGGGACGAATTGAAGAGAAGGAGGGTGTTTCTGAGATTGAGATCTAGTCAATTTGGAGGAGTTACACTTCATATATAACCCTAAGACTTCACCTAGTGACTTCCAGTGTCCCGATATATATTTCTGGAGAGTTTCAGAGCATTTGGAGGCCTCCTTCAGCAAGGCCTAATTATCTAGGGCTTCAGTCATCCAGTGGGGTGCACTATTCAATGGAGGATTTTAGATCTACAGGGTTTGAGAGTGGATTTGGAGATTTGGACACCTAGTTTGTCCTTGTAGTTGGTCGATCTATCAGTTGGAATCTTTGTTGGGGTGATTGGATACTTTTGACAATAGGGACGAAATATTGAGGAGCTTCAGCACTGTAGCAGGGCGTGGCATCTTCCAGCTTGAGGGGTTTGGCACTTGGCATTGGTATTCATCTCTTATCCAACCTTTGGAGGATTATTTTTTATTGTCGGGAGAATTTTATAGCAGCTCTATTATCTATCTTCTTGGCCATCTCTTGAGCATTCCAGATCGGCATCTTCATTGTAGCAGGTTCTTCTATCTTATGAATAAAAGAAGATTTGAGATGTTTTGGCTTGTCTATCATATTGCATATTGTTGAGGTATGTTCAGTGATTGTCTATTCTTGTTATTTTTTGCATAGACACATATAAACACATCAGTAAACCCTAAGGATGAAATCAAGAGGCCATTCAGAAAGTAAACACAGGTAAACAAATAGATCAACAAACTGTTTGACGAAATACCACAACTAGAAAAAGTTTAAAAAGACACCAAAAGCGTGATGATCCTTGCATAATGTCTTGGGATCATTACAGTGGTATCAGAGCTTAGATTCCTGCCAGCTAGTGGGAAATAGCACATGCATGTAGAGCCATAGAGGGGTCTTCTATATGGAGAGATGGATTTGTTTTACCTTGCTAGAGAAAGTATGATATGTAAAGGGGAATATTACACCCTTGGGGAGGAAACTAGGGCTCAATTGACATTCCAAAAGTTTTTATCTATAAAAAATCTTAGGTGGAGCAAAGAGGAGATTATATATTGGGTCAACATAGCAGAGGAAAAACAATCTATGGATATTTTGGACTTTACTAGAGAGGTTGTTGATTGTGATATGGAATATCAAACCCTCATTGAGAATCTCAGAGGTCTAATGACATTCCATCATTTTGTATCCTATAAAAATCCTAGTTGGAGCAAAGATGAGGTTACACATTAGGTCGGCATAGTAGAGGAAAATAGAGCTATGTCAGCTAGATGGTTGGAAGAACAGAGAAACCCCATGCCCAATAGGAGCACACAACCTTGCCACTATTACAAGGGGTCGTGGGAACCTGATCATCGTTGTAGGGATCAAAAGCACACTATTGAGGCACACTATGATAGGGAGGATGAGGTGTGTGTGGATGGAGCAATAGAGATTGATTCAGAGCAGTCGGATGATGACAATGACTCGTACACAGATGCTAGTGATAGTGACTCTACCTCAGAGGATAGTGATGATGACTCTTGCATAGAGGCTAGTGATGCTTGCACGCTTGAGGAGGATGATGAACATTGTGTAGTGGATAGGAAGCTGGATGGACATGACAATGGCACCAGTGTCTCAGCAGACATGTCACATACCATTGATGACATTTTTCTTTAGTGGAGTGGTGACACTAGTGAGGAGTCACACGTGTTAGCACCTAGAGATGATGAGCTTCCTATGGGGGTCGTGACACATCTGTCACCTGTTCAGACACCCATGATAGCCACATCACATGAGAAGATCAGTGGCACATCAGGTATGATGGATGAGCCTAGTGTGAGTGATGCACACCATGGATAGGTAGACCCACAGGTCCAGGAGGAGGTATAGGACATATAGGCAGAGGACCTTACACATATAGATAATCCTGAGGGGATTGAGTCACAGCTATTGGAGACTCCATTAGTTGAGAAGATTGCAAAGACTGACAGGTTGATGGAGCACTTATTTCTAGGATCATCTTTCTGTGACAAGGATGCACTCTTTAGTATCTAGGATGACCATAGCATGTATCTGGATACATCTATATGGGATCCAAGCGCAGATGATAGTAGCAGGTTGAGTGCACATGAGGATACAACTACTCACACCGAATACAGTATGATTCAGAGGGAGATAACAGTTGAGAATGATGTGCAGTTATGTACCCACAGACCCAGTAGCACCATAGACAATGGGCAGTTGAGCACGTTATCTTATGCAGAGAGTGTCTATGCGGACTCTAGAGTTGACACTAGCACGACTGACACTAGCAGTGAGGGATATGAGGTGGCACCTCAGCATGACCATGATTAGGGATCACACTACTCAGCAACACAGTTGAGAGTTAGTGAGGCTATGGTCATGGCAGCCACTAGACATATTGATGACATGCATACAGTGATGGCAGATTACTACTGGAGAACATCAGTGGCATATGGTAGTTCAGATGAGGGAATTTCCATGGATTATTTTCATACTCTCAGGGAGAGAGTATCTGTGATGCAACATGAGTCTACAGAAGATGACATGAGTATGCCAGAGCATACAGTGATGAGTGATAGCTCACAGAGAGATGCCGAGATGTATGGTGGCATTTGGAGGGTTATAGTGCCTTGCAAGGAGGAGACACACTCAGGGGAGTATGTAGATGTCACTCCTCTGCAATAGCACATAGTTGTGGGAGATCACCTTCACCATTTCAGCAGTTGCATGGTAGATGAGAGATGGAGGTTGGTTTACCAGCAGTTGGAGGAGTTGCTTACGATTGTACCTGATGATTGGGTTTAGAGATGACTATAGGTGGGAAGTTATCATGGATACCTATGGACGAGATTATGGTCAAATCATTGGGATTGACCAAAGCATGTGACGCCTTCCAGTCCTACAGTCAGTTGTAGATGTTTCTATTAGCCTATCCTGACACTTTTATCATAGACAGTAGCATGAGGAGGGATAGGCCGTGGCTGAGGGGATGGAGACTGAATAGGATGAGACTACATGACAGAAGTACTTTTACAACATATAGCAGGTCAGAGGTGGACCGTGTTAGGAAGACAGTTGGGACTTGGTGTGTGATGGTGAGCATCATAGACCAGGTGATGACAGATGCATGCATAGGGCTTTAGATAGTGATCAGTTCAGCACAGGAGCAGCTAACAGAGACTAGAAGTGATAAACTTCCAAGTTTTCCATGGGATCTGGGAGTACACTTGGTTAGCAGGATGTTTCACTACATGACAACCCAAGTGGCACCAAAGAGCCACACACTCCACCCTGGGTTGGTTTGGAGGGGGCCTGCAGGTACTTGTCCTGTGGGGTGAGACCTTTCCTCCCTCGTGATCATCATGATAGGGCATGGATATGTTTGGATGGGTACTTCCTCTACAGATATGTCCCTACTGATACAATTTCTAGACAATAGGTCCAATGGTCATAGGTATTTCAGCTGGAGGACCCAGGAGAGGAGGATTTAGGATGTATGCATGGGGAAAACAGTCATGGTCAGAGTAGTGCAGGGCCAACGGGGTGATCTTTGACAGAGATTAGCATGGGATCCAGGGATTGCAGGTGTGGGAATTTCACTGATACACAAGAGAGAGTGGACCATTGTAGGGGAAAGTTACTCTAACTTTCCATTTAGCTTCAGTGTTGAGGGGAGCACAGTGCTTGAGGGTGTCTCATGGAGGTCTTGCAGTACCTCATTCTGGCATCATCATGTGTAGTTGATGGAGGCCGTATGGATCTTGGTAGAGATTTGGAGGATGGAATCATTTCTAGATGAGGCCATGTGTCATGTGCAGGAGGTTCACAGGGTTGATATCTTTCAAGACTATACTTCACAAAGTATTATAGTTCACTTCCTGTTATGGGATCTAGGGGGTGGAGTATACTATTGTTCATCTTTTGATGGGTTCTACTGTGTACCCCACAGGTGGACATGGGATCCTGGTATTTTACTTGGATGGATTTGGATATTGCTTGAGGATAAACAATTTTCTAGCAGGGAGGACTGTAATGTCCCTACCTTGGGACATCATCACAGTGTAAAGATTTATGATGACCAGAGTAGCCAGATGGATGTTATAGTGAGTACAAGGGTATTTGAGAGGCATTTTGGGGTCCATATTGCATTGATCATCATAGTCCATTATTATGAGCCATTCCACACAGGTTGGATTTGGTTTCATTGCATTCCGATGATTTCCATGATTTTGACTATTTTGAGCTATAAGTTAATTGAAATCACTGAAGAGGTCATTTTGGGCACATTACTTGGAAGAACCTCTTAGTGTAATAGCTCATTGGAATCGGGAGGAGCAACACTACAGGATGGGATGGCTAGAAGTGACTTTGAATGGCTAGGGAAGCCACAAGGAGAGATAAGGAGGTTTTTAGAGGTAAAAAGGTTAATTAATTAATTAAAGTGATTTAATTAATTAATTAAATATTAATAAAATGAAATTCACTTTGGAGGGACAAGGTGAGCCAAAAGTATATAGAATATGCAAGGGCCTCTTCTCATTCATTGATGTATGTTTATCTTTTGATTTCTGGCTTCTAGCTAGTGAGCCCAACATTGGGGGTTTTGAGGGTTTTGACTTAACAAACCCTAGAGGACGATTCAGTGGTGAAAGATTCCACCTAGCTTGTCCCAATCTTGGTCTCAAAGCTGCAATATTCTCCCACACCATTCTAGTTCTAGATCTACTTAGTTGCAGGGGAATTCTACATCAGTTTCATGTGCAGATAAAGAGATGGCGCACCAGTTGAGGGTTTCCAGCAAGAGGGGCACACCATCCTTGGATAGAGATTCATTGTAGGAGATTGGCAGGGTTTTTGGATATTCCATCACTTGGGTTCTTCTTGCAAAGTCTTCACCATCATTCCTAGTGATTTCTGAGAGAGTTTCATGGTTCAAATTATTTCTTAGAGTAGTGGGACGAATTGAAGAGAAGGAGGGCATTTCTAAGATTCAGATCTAGTCAGTTTGGAGGAGTTACACTTCAGATCTGACCCTAAGACTTCACCTAGTGAATTGCAGTGTCCTGATCTATATTTATGGAGAGTTTCAGAGCATTTGGAGGCCTCCTTTAGTAGGGCCTAATTATCTAGGGCTTTAGTCATCCAATGGGGTGCACCATTCAGTGGAGGATTTCAGATCTACAGGGTTTGAGAGTGGTTTGGAGATTTGGACACCTGGTTTGTCCTTGCAGTTGGGCAATTTATCAGTTGTCATCTTTCTTGGGGTGATTGGATACTTTTGACAACATGGCTGAAATATTGAGGATCTTCAACACTGCAGCAGGGTGTGGCATCTTCCAGCTTGAGGGGTTTGGCACTTGGCATTGGTCTTCATCTCTTATCCAATCTTTGGAGGATTATTTTTTATTGTCGGGAGCATTTTGTAGCAACTCTATTGTCTATCTTCTTGTCCATCTGTTGAGCATTCCAAATCAGCATCTTCATTGCAGCAAGTTCTTCTATCTTATGAATAAAAGAAGATTTGAGATGTTTTGGCTTGTCTATCATATTACATATGGTTGAGGTATGTTCTGTAGTTGTATATTCTTGTTATTTGCTGCATACACACATAGAAACACATCCGTAAA
Source organism: Picea engelmannii (assembly GCA_009831015.1). Taxonomy (NCBI): domain Eukaryota; kingdom Viridiplantae; phylum Streptophyta; class Pinopsida; order Pinales; family Pinaceae; genus Picea; species Picea engelmannii. The sequence goes on from ML813237.1 coordinate 21,935, forward strand.
CCCTAAGGCCGAAATCAAGATGCCATTCAACAAGTAAACACAGGTAAACAAATAGATCAACAAACTGTTTGACGAAATACCACAACCAGAAAAAGTTTAAAAAGACACCAAAACCATGATCATCCTTGCATAATGGCTTGGGATCATTACATAGCCAAAGATTGCATAGAAATGACTGTTGTATCAACCAAATAAGTTTGGGAAGCCAATGATGACTCAAAACTTGAAGGGCCCCTAGGAAAGGACCACGCTTCCTGTACCACAATAGTAGCAGGGCACAAACAAGTAAGGTGATATCCTTTGAAAATCCTACAAAGGAACTTGGGCTTACGTCTTACACGTCTAGGATTATCTATCGTATGAATTCTCCCATCATCAGCAGGGATGATTTTACGGGCTATATTTCTCTCATGGGCTAATTTTCCATGGTTTTTCCCAAAAGAAGATTCATTATTCTAAAAATGATTCACCCAAATTCTATAGGATAAAATTATTTTACCTTAAAAATCACCAAAATTTTATACAAACTATATAAAATCCTTAGAAATTTGAATATTTTTACAAAAATATTGCCAAACATTTATAGTTGGCATATGAAGGATTAGTAAGATTCGCCAAGGTTTCTACATTTTAAAATAAATTTTCATCCTTAAAATCATCCATGCCAGCATGACTTGAAGTGGTTGGTGACATGCTCCCAGCATGACTTGAAGAGGCTAGTAGAAAATCCCCAACATGAGTGGCAGAGGTTGGTGATGAATCCCTAACATGAATAGGAAAGGTTGGTGATGAATCCCCAACATGACTAGTAGAGGTTGGTGATGTATGTGCAATGTGACTATCGATGACTAGACTTGTGCCCCAAGCATGACTTGCAACGATTGGTTTCTAGTCTTCAACATGGCTAGAAGAGGTTGTCGAACCATCTCCAACATGACTAACAGAGGTTGGTGATATAATTCCAGTATGTGGCTGATCCTCACAAGACGCAGTCAAGGAAGGTAGGGTCCAAGGATCACTAAAATAGGAAGTGCGGAAGGGAATGGACCTCCCTGTCGAAACAAGCCTACTAGACATGGCATAAACGTGATGACTAGGTGTCGTGAAGTCAAAAGTATTGATAAGGGAAGAATACATTCTGACACCGATATTCTCAGTTTTTGGTTGAGAATTGTCGATCACAAGGATCGACGGTCCAATAGATGCATTGGGACTAGAGTACGCAAAGGATAACTAGTAAATCATCATGATCTTCCCTTCATGAGGGAAACAAAAAGTACGAAAGACAGACGATACGATGAAGAACATAGCATAGGTCCAATTGCCTCCGAGTAACAGGTTATAATCTAGAGGCGCGTCAACTACCTCGACCTCCACCTCTACCATCTTCTTCCCTAACTTGACCGAAAAGGAAGGAAGAATACCGTGAGGGCGAAAGGAATGACCATCAAAAGAAGTCAACATGTTCGATGAATTAGAAAGAGTCAAAGAACCGAGAGAATTCCAATAGGTCAGGGACATCACACATGTAGTTGTGCCTTCATCAACAACTGCACATTTGATGGTATACTTTGAGTACTCCACGTGGATTTGGAAAGCCATATGGTAAGGAAAGTGAGGCTTCAGATATGTGACGTCAAACTTGATAACTTTTGAGCCACTGGGTTCTATATCTCCTAACACAGATAGTAAGGAATTCCTCTGTGAAGGACACGTCTGGAGTACCTCCAAATAAGACATCGCACAAGGGGTTTGACACAGGTCCACAAAAATAGAGTAGTTCTGGGCGGCTCTAGAATTTGGATTGTGGGTAGAGCACTTGAGTACTCCTTTTAGAATACGAGGTGGTGGCTCTAGTTTTTCAATCTATAAATTCATCTCCAAAGGAGGAGGAGCAGATTCTAGACTAGGAATAGCTTGTGACGAGCTATAATCTCAAGATCGAGTGGCTACATTAACTTTCACATCTACCATATTGATACATAAACGGTCGTCATCTTGCAACGAAGGGTTTTGACTCCCACCAGTCGCATTTACGACATTTGAGGAACTCGAGGCCATGTGTTGATTATGTGGGAATGGATTCATCAGCGCGACAGACAATAGAGATAATAGCCTCATAGATTCCGCAAGTTTGGGGCATAAATGAGTAAGGTGATCATCTGTACAAAGCTTATAGGGAAATTCCACCTTACATCTTTCTTGTTTTCCCTCTCCAACATTATTATTCATCTTCTCATTATTACTGTTTCCCTTTGGTTTATTATTATTTTTCCCACCCTTACGATTATTACGTTCTTTATTTTTATTCTCACCTGGTTGCTGGTTACCATTTGGGTTTATCGACAATTACACAGAGTGTACATCTATTGACTAAGTGGGATTGGAAGAAATAGACGAAGTTGGCCCTCTTGCAGACTGGCTTAGAGACAACTCTTTCAAATGGCTTGTCACCGAGTCTACGGATTTTACATTGGAGGTACCTACAATGCCATCGGCATGAGGTCCAAGATTTTTTCTAGGGTCGTAAGTTGATTGTGGTGCATCAGGAAGAATGTGGTATAACATCCTAGACTAAGCGTATATCAGATCTAGCTGCTGGGATTTAAAAATCACTTCTTCCTCAGTGGTAACCCTAGAAATAGAAACATACTTTGAGATAGGAGGGTGCAAAGACTAAAGGAACCATTCTAAAATAAAGACCAGGGGTATAGGATTATTAATCAACCTCTTTCGTCTATGCCACTCTTGGATATGATCTGACATATGAGTGGTTGTGTCCTAGCGTAAAGTTGACAAAAGTTCTGGGGTAGCATCATAACAAACCGACAATTGGAAGTGGTTAAGGAAGACCAATACCATCTAACTAAAGGTCCCATATTTCCACCTAGGTAGCTCGATATACCATTTCATAGCAACCCCAATGAGGGTGCGTTGAAATAATCTTAACCGAATAGAATCTTCCTTAAGGTTATTCGAGGAGCACCATAGGTGAAAAGTAGTAACATGATCATCAGGATCCTCACCATTCTTACCTTCAAATTTTTGGATGTCCGAAGGAAGCTTGGTGGGGTCGGGGGGCCATGTAGGATCATGACTCACAAGGTTGTTCATCAGCTTAAACAAGTCTGGAAAATTAAGCGTGGCCAGAAAAGGGAGACGAGGTTGCGACATCTGGCCCCAAGCTCTCGGGAAAGATTTGTTTGAGAGATTGTAGCCCATCCAAGGTTCTTGTAAGCATGATGGCTCTGTCTGAGATTAGAAGGCCCTCCTCTAGGATGATTCATAAAATCTTGGTTATGCATCATTCCAGTAGGAATGTTCTGTTGAGGGTTATAAAAATTTCACCCAACCAAATTGGATCTGGGTTGGGGGTTGCCCAAAGTGTGAAACAGACCTCCTCCGAGTGTGAATCTGGAGGATAGAGGTGGATTCATCATGCCAAACGTATTGGTCAGAATCGACACCAAGGAGGTAGGGTTGTAGGAAGGAACTTGATCAGAAGCTTGTCTGCCAGGTTGGTTGTTCCACCTAGAAGCAAGAGGATTAGACCTAGGTTTAAAAGTAGGAATGCTTCCTATATTAGGAGTCGTTTGATGGATTTTCGAACCACCAAATGAAAAAGGAGTATAAGTAGGTTTAGTGCCCCCAAGCCCAATGCTAGAATTAGCACCAACAACTGGGATGGAACTCGAAAACTGTGAATTAAAGTTCATCATACCATAGGAAAAAGGACTAGAATCCATAGGAATGGAATGAACATAATAGCTCGGTGAGTGACCAAGAGACCCAAAAGGGTTCAAGGCAATAGATTGATCATTCAATATAGGCCGAGCCATAGTAATGATAGGGGCCTCCATCACTACAACCATTGTGGTTGCAGGAGTCAAAGGGGTTTCGTTAACTATAGTGGGTGTGGGAGTCGAAGGGCTCCCAGTGTTATGAAGACTAGGTTCACTACTCAACCTTGTAGAATAAGAAGTCTGAACGGTGGATGTTTGTGTACCACACCTAATAACTCTATGCCTTTTAGAAGGCAAAGAATCTAAATCCGGTGGTAACTGTAACAAGCGATGGGACCGACAGGGATGTTGGTTCGACTCCATGATGAATTAAGATTCTAAAGACAAAAAATCAATCCAAAGGCCAACTAGTAATCAAAGAGAACACCAAAAGTCAAATGGCCAATATGCACACAAACAAGATAAAGTGGTTGAAAGTGGCCTCCCACCCTAAAGAAGGTATGTCTCGCCCAAGAGGGGGCTAAGACTCCCTGCTAAATATCAGAGGTAACATAATCAATTATAAGGGCCCTCATGGGATTAATAACCAGTCGGTAAGATCCCCCTAGAGAGGTAATCCTCCATAAAGGTTGTGTGTTGTCCAACCCTTATCTGACCCAGGGTACCTACAGAATAACCCCTAGAAGTAACCTATGTGGCACCTAAGTCAAGAAACTAATAAACCACTGTATAAACAATGCACATGCGAGCATTCGTAAGTCAAGCCTAACATATGGGCAGGGTAGCAAAGCCTAAAACCTTGAAAGCATCGACTCTCACAAAGGTAAGGGCACTAACAACATCCCTAGATATGAATAGATCCTCAGAAATATCTTTGACGCTAAGAAGGTATCGGGGGGAATATGCCTTCAACTAACCTCACGCGACCTCATGATTAGCTTCAGTGTGAGCGGAGCCTCCTGATCTTACCAATTATACAATGGATTTATCCACTCCCTTTCCCTGACACATATGTTGATTTAATTGCCTTGGAGAATTTTAATCACAAAATTCTATTCCAAGGCACTAAATCCTAAGCTAGTTTTTGCACCCTAGAAAATAAAATTGTGACTAATCAATTTTAAATTATAGCATTAATTTTAGTGGTCGTGATTACTCAAAAAGGTATGGTAGTGAAACCCATGGTGTTATGACTCTGCAAGAAAAGTAAATATGAAAATAATGCAAAGTCCTAACTTTAACTTTCAATGAATGATATGCTTCTAAAGGAAAATGCAATTTTCAATTTCAACTCTGCAATTCTGAAGTAAAAATGAAATCTTTCATTACATGCGCTAAGATAATGACAATGACTCAAAAGACCAAAATGCCAAGCAATGCAAAATGCCATGAAATGCAAAATGCCAACCAATGCAAAATGCCTAATTTTTTGTATCTTCAATATAATAAAAATTAAAATGCATGAACTAAAAAGAAACTTGATATATAAAATCTACTGTGTATAGAAAAATATAACTCAAGAAGGATACCAAGCAGCAAAACACTCAGCCCAATGTACAAGGACAATCAAAATGGAAAGATGATGAGAAAGACTCTGCCCATAAATTCAACCAAAGATAGGTTTCCTGTCATCCCACAAGCACTTAACAGGAACTACATAGACCTAAGAAGGATCAACAAACATCAAATCCCACCCAACAACCACCAAACCAAGTAAACAAGCAAGGGAATTTGATGTATTCATTATTTAGGAAAACATAGCGTATATATGCATCTTGCAGATGGACAACCTGCATATGTACATGATTGTCAAGGAAAAAAGCGCGTATATGTTTCAAAAAATAAGGCCAGGCAAGGGATAAGGTTAAAAACTCAGACCCATAGTGAACAAAGGCTATCAATCAAAGATATGACAAGAAACACAATAGGAATGAGAGAAATCTAAGGAGAAAATTACTCCAAATCCTAAGAAAGAAGATTCAATCCCCAGTATGGTCGCCAATTCTATTACGAGGAAAATATCTCTATGGCTAGGGTAAACCACAACAGACGAAAGTGACTGCAAAAATAAACTCAATCCAAGAAACATGCTATATAAACCAATATGCAGGTTAGATAAGAAAGAAGCCTACCTCATCCAGATGTTCGATGAAGTCCAACATTAAGCACTTTGACCCAAAGCTATATACCTGCAACTAGTTCTCAACGACCAAGCAAGGCAAGCATATGGTGATAATATAAAGGGTTAGCACATTAGATATCATAATCCATTAATATACATAACAAATATGCCCATGGATAATAACTCATATATTTGCAAGATATCAATTGGACGGGAAATGAGTATTTCTATTAATATATGATCAACAGAAGTGAAAATGTTATAGACTTCCGAGTCGGCATGGTTTGGAACCGAGAAACTAAGTTCCTTCTAGTTGGGCCTCCACCACTTCAATCCTCCACCAACGACAAGCTCATAAGAGAGATACAATGAGGTTCTCAATCAATAAGGGAAGAGATTGGGGGCTGAACACTGTGTTTAGACTTAAAGGACAAAGGGATGCAGACTCAATATGAAGTAAATTATTTCTCCAAAGGAACTTTGCTCTCAAAGTTGAATTCTTTATCCTCTTTCCATAGCTCGAAATTGGCCCATTTATAGCCTTCAAAATGGAACTAAAGGGCCGAGTTGGAACATTTCCAGTATATGGAAGGCCAAGGATCATAGATCTCCCGTCGTGACATGGAAACCCGACATTAATTTTAATTTTTTGGCACAAATCCCGATGTACGCGGGTTGTAGTGGACCATCCTACATATACACATGTTGTACAGTAGGCAAGATGCGTACATGTGGAAAAACATTTATTTTTAGCTCTGTATTTTACAAACAAGGATGATAAGTCTGCATGGGGGAATGGAAAAAGGCCTTATGTGCAAGTTTACATAGGTTGAGGCAAAGATTTTTATAACATGTACCAAGACCCATCTCTATAAGGTATATTTCAGCTTTACATTTGGAGATATGTTTCAAAAAAGGGTATCCGTTGTATGCAACCCATGTGGAGGAGCCGAAAAATAAAAAGGGGCCAAGAATTCAAGCTTTTACAGTACTGCAAGAATTCGAGGATGTATTCCAGGAAATACTAGGGTTGCCACCCAAAAGGGAAATAGATTTCTCTATTGATTTAGTGCCAGGAGCTTATCCTGTGTCAAAACAACCTTAAATAATGAGCACACGAGTGTTAAAATAATTACAAATGTAGTTGGAGGAATTGCTAAAGAAAGGGTACATACACCCAAGTGTTTCACCTTGGGGAGCGCTCGTACTCTTTCTCAAAAAGAAAGATGGAACCTTGAGGTTGCATATTGACTTTTAACACATGAATAAGTCTACTATAAAGAACAAGTATCCTTTACCCAAAATTGATGACATCTTTAATCAACTAAGAAGAGAAAATATATTTTCGAAGATAGACTTGAGATCAGGATACCATCAGGTAAGAATCAAGGAAGAAGACATTGATGGAATATCCAACAGTACTGAGAGGGGCGGGGTGAATCAATATTGTGTGCTTTTTATTATTAACTCTATTAAGAAATATATGATGAACAACAAACCATTATGAACACATCAATTATTTAATTAAGAAATATATGATGAACAAAAAACCATTATGAACACAAGATTTTATCATGGAACCCGACAGGGAAAACCACCAACTCTTTTCTCATTAATAAATTGTTCTTTTACAAAATTGTTTTCAAGCTACAACTTGATGGAGAGACTGTCCCCAAGTTTCTTCAGCTTTGAGTGAAGGGATTCTTCCACATGCCATTTACCATCTACAACTGGAAGGAGTCTACGACCCCCTAGTTTATCAGCTACCACTGAAAGGATGCTTCGACACCCTATTTAGTCAACTACAACTGACAATGAAGCACCTACTCCCCTTTGTTCACTAGTACCAACTGGTAGGAGGTTACATTGCCCTATTTAGTTAGCTACAATTGACAAGGAATAACCTATTCCCCTTTGTTCACCAACACCAACTGGTAGGATGTTATACCCCCCTATTTAGTCAACTACAACTAACAAGGAAGCACCTACTCCCCTGCAGGCTGCAACCTTCCCTAGCACCACCCAACCACCCTTAATTTCATAATGCAATTCAATCTCTATTACTCTTCATAGAATTTGATTCATGCAACCATTAAAACAAGTCCTATCATATTTGATCTTTTTGAATTTGACTTGTTTTCCCTTGCTCCACCCTTCCTCCCTTTATATAGGTTATAACACTTATAAATCTTTTACTATACTCTGTTCAAGGTGTTCACAAACACACAAAGATACTATCAATTCCTCAAGTATTGTTATAATCATTAACTGATGTACTTTCTACTTGTCTGCTGCAACTACTGCTTGTATGGTCTTATGGTTATCTACAGTCAAACTTCATCTCTTGCTCTCTGGCTTCTGTCATTTAATATTCAATGAATTTGTTGCAGTCCAATAAAGGTCTTTTGTATCAAATACTAGATTGCATAATTGTTGCTCTGTATTCTTCTATTTTTTATCTTCAATAAGACATTGACAAGCCCATTGGAACCAACATTTCTTCTTCTTGAACTCTGCTTCTGTTTTGATCTTCTTATATGAACTGCAGAGCCACATTCTTCTCACCACTCTTTCTCATTTATATATTCTTCCAACTGGTGTGATCTATGAAACAATGTGTCCTTTGTTTGTACCATCACACCTTTTCATTTAACTTAACCATAATCTGTGTTATTATTTAAACCTTACCGTGAAGGATTTTCATAAATTGATCATAGATACAGATAAATTTCATCTTTTAACTCGATCCCAAATCTTTGCAAATATAATAGAAATCGAGTTGTTCTGAGGTGCTTCCTTCAAACCATTTACATATGACCATAGGTGCAGAACCACAAGATTATTAATTTAAGCACTGTCCCTTCATTCACCCTTTTCCTTTTAGCCCCCATATGTCTAGTGTTGGAACCTTGTTCTTCGGTACTTCATCCTTCAGGACATCAAGCCTTACAACCTTTCAAATCTCCCGAATTAGATTCCATCCGAATAGATCAGATGATCAACATTCGTTCTTCCTTTAGTCGGACGATCCTAGCTTGTCCATAGGTTTCAAACAAATTGACGATCATGAATTCATCTCCCGGTGGAGACCGCTTGTTTTCAGTTAACACGATGGAGACAACTTGTTTTCAGTTAACACTTCCACTTACGCAATCCTTCCACTGTACTAGATCAACGGTCACATTTTAATCTCGTGATGAGATGGACGACTGTCATTACTTCGGGACATCATTCTTCATGACTTCCATCCTCTTTACAGATCTCCCAAATAAGAGACATGTGTCCATAATTTTCAACGGTTGAGTATGATATCGAAGTGTTCTTCAGATCAGACAAATCATGTCTACTTCCAAACTTCGTCCTTTGGGACTTCAGGACTTAGGGCATTTTCTGGTGGTGAAACTCTCAAAGTAAAAACTGTTAGAGTGACATAACTTGCTGACATCACTTGTTGACATGGAACTTCTTGAGTGGCTGCCACATGTCCTTGATGATGTAGATGTATTCATATGGCACATGTTATTTTTCTTGATCTAACAGGTAGGATACTTCCCGAAGTGTTCCTATGATCGGACGACTCATGTCCATTTCGAGACTTCGTCCTTCGGGACTTCACGTAATTCGATTTATCCACTTCCCAACTCTCCCGAAGTGTAAACCTCAAGTAACTGGACTTCATCCAATGGTCATTCTTTAACTCAAAAAGGATTAACACGATCCAACGACTGTTAGTAATTCGACTATTTGGGATCTCGAGCCTTTGGCCTTACTTATCCTATCCTTCTACTTTCCTCGTTCCAACGGTCAGGATATCTCCCAAAGCGTTTCCTAAGATCATATGACTTATGTATATTTCGGGACATTTGTGGCTTACTCTGTCATTAAACATGATCTGATGGTCCTAATATATCCCAAAGTGTTCTTCATATGGGATGGTTCACATTTTCTTCAGTACTTTAGCCTTCGGGTGATCTTACTTGTTCTCAAACCTTTTCTCCTGAAGTGGTTAGCGCCAAAGTTGACGACTTCTACCTTGATGTTCTTTGAATAGATTAGACATACCTCATTTACTTCGGGACTTCGTATCAGATGGTCTTCGTCTTTGCTTATCATATCCTTCCACTTAACTTGATCCAACGACCATCGAGAATTTGGGTATTCGAGATCTCATTCCTTTTTACTTGCTTATCCTATCCTTCCACTCAACTTGATCCATCGAACGAGAAATATCTCGAAGAATATCAAAGATCAAGGATGATTGCGGGATCCTCAACTAGCATGATGTTAAAACTATCATCGAGTTCCGCAATGGAAACTACTCATTGGTAGTGGAACTGATTCCAACTGTAGATATATTGTTGGGTGACCATCGTTGGTCAATGTATATTTTGAAACCATAACTTACGTGTGGTTTATCTCATCGCCCAAACTCCATAATTTGAAGTTGTGCGATTGTTGTTGGATCAACCAAAGTCATCGATCTTTGAATCTATAAGATCTGACAGTCTAGTCTAATTGAGGGATTGGGAATAACACATTGTTTAATTATCCTTTTTCTCTCTGCAATCCCTCCCTATCGTCGATCTGGTTCTTGCGTATCCAACGGTCCTGACTTAATATGAACATGTTTCAACAATGCACTTTCCCTTCTAATTTTCATGTGCGTCATCTCTTTTAAGATTTGATCTTCATTTTCTAACCCTCCTGAGCTTTAATCCTTGCATAATGTCCTACTGTGTGACATCAATTACAACACATTAATGACACTATGTCCAACAATATCCCCCTTTTTCATTGATGGAAACACACCAATTTCATACACAATCTCCCCCTGTGATGATGCTTCTCTCTTCTGAAGTTACTCTCCCCCTTTGGCATCAATGGCAAATGATTTCTCCTCCTAAGATCTGTCTGTCTATAATCTACTGATCAATTTCTGAACTCTGGTAACTCCCCCTACAATCATGCTCCGGGTGCCATAACTGAATAAATCCCCCTATCAGTCTTCTCTCTCTGACTTTCATTGTTAGCCCCCTTTGTTTCTAAAAAGGGTAGCTCTTCCTGACAAGGTCTCTCCTCTTGTTATCTCTACAGGATGTCATGTATATCATAATGTTGCTTATGCGGATATTGTTGTCCTAGTGGATCACTGCACAATTGTAGCTCATATTTTTCAAATGAACCTTGGATCTATCCATTGAGTCTCATCGATCTATATCCATATGTATCCATCTCTATCCATGATACTTTTCTACTGTGCATTGCTCTAAATTCATCTGAGAAAGTTTATACTATGTTTGTCACATGACTACAATTCTTTTTGCAACAATTAACTTCACTCATGTTCACTTGTTCAGTCTTTGCTATCCACATCTGTGAATTTCCTAGTTTGTTGAACTTTTTTCTCTGATCTTCTATTACTGCAACTTCATTTGGTGATCTCTGACTATCCAAGATCTCATCCAAGGTCATGGTGTTGTTCAATAACTTGATTTGGGTGTTTGGCTTCTCAATATTCTTTCTAATATTCACAACTTCTGCTTAGGTACCAACTGACTCATAATCATCTTAATCTTCATCTTCATTGTCAAGTATAGTCACTTGATGTTTGATCCTTATTGTTTTTAAATCATCCACCTTGACATCTACACTCTCAACAATCTTATATAACCTAATATTGTAACATCTGTATGCTTTCTTGGTAGAAGCATATCCAATAAAGATACCTTCATTATATCTAGCATGAAATTTTTTGAGATTCTCATCAAGTCTTTTCATGTAACAATTAATTTCAAAGACCTTGAAGTATTTTACCAAAGGATCCCTTCCAAACCATAGTTCATAAGGATTCTTATTACTATTAATCCCGAGTTGACCTCTGTTTAATATATATATTGTTGTGCCTACAAATTCCCTCCAATATCCATCAGATAATCTTTCTTCATTGAGCAAGGTCCTTGCAGCCTCTTGGACTATTCTATTCCTACTCTCAGTAATCCCATTTTGCTGAGGCATTCTGGCAGCAAATAATTGTTTTTTTTTTTTTGTTTTTTTTTTTTTCCGTTATTCCATTAGTTTCATAGAAGAGGTTGAGTATTCTCTTGTTTATTTAAGTTAAAAAACTTGTCCTTGTTTCCTGTCATATGTTTTGAGCACCCACTGTCAACATACCATAGATCTTCTTTATATTGGGATTTCAAGGCAATAAGACATTCCTCTTTTAATGTTTTTTTTTTCCAAATATTCTTTTGCTCTCTAATGAACTTTGGTTTTTTTGAGACTTGCATTAATCTACAATTACTAGCTTTATGTCCATAAATATGACGTCTGAAGCTTTCAAGGTCCCTTTCTTGTAGAGGTGCAGAGGAGTTATAATTTATGCTTTTAAATTGATTTAGTGTTTGGTTATATTTAAGGTTATAGTTATTAAACCTTAAGTTTTTCCTTCCATATGCTCTACAATTCATAGATTTATGTACATAGTTATTACATGAATAACAATAACCCCTGAACATCTGTGAAGATATTCTAAAAATGAATTTGTTTGTCAACTCCTTTTTGTTAGTATTGAAAGTAGGGGAAATAGTACTTTCTTTCTTCACATACCCAAGTCCAGTCTTGTTGTTAGGATCTTTCATTTCACTTGAAATGCATGTGTTTTCTTGTTTTTTCAACCTGTGTTTCTTGGTTCTGTAGTTAGCATCCTTGTGACCGTAATAAAAACAATAGCCATATGATGCACTCTTTTACTTGGGAGTTTTTTGGTCTTATTTCTTGTGATTGCTATTTATTTTGAGGTTACTCTTGTTGGGAGGATGGGCAGGTTATTGAGCATAGGAGTTTGCATTCTTCTCATCCTTTTGTTGCATAGTTGTTTCTTTGGAGGTATCATCACAACACTTGTCATATTCTACATCAATATGAGTAATAGGACTTGATCCTTTAACCATGTGTACTTGGTCATATCCAAGGTCAGATTTGTTCAAGGGAAATCTTTGTATGCTGATAACTTTATCAAGGGATTGAGTTCCTTTTTTGAATTTTTCAATAGTCTTTAGTTGATCCTTGAGTCCAACAACTTCTTGTTTTAAATTCTTGTCTTCTTCCATGCTAATGGATGCTTGTTGTCTTGAACTATGTAGCTCCTCTTGTGAGGACATTAGTTGTCTTTTTAAGGTCTAATTTTCTTCTTCACTTTCTAGTTGTTGTTGTTTGAGCTCTTCAACCTTTTGTTTCTCCTTATTAATATATTGTTCCAAGTATTCCAATCTCTCTTTATCCAATTGGACTTGGATTCTAAATTCAACTGTGATTTGATCAAGTTATTTCTTCTTTGAACATTGTTTCCTCCTTTGATCCAGCATGAGATCCTTTAGTTGTTTACACCTTTGTTTATATTTTCTCAATTCATCCAAAGCACACTCAAGCTCAACTTCAAGATTGACTTATGCTTCAATGTCTGAGTATTTTTAAAAATAATCTTCATCACTAGAATTGTTGTAGACTGAACGTTTTTTTGATTGAAATGCTTCATTTGACTTCTCATCTGAGTAGAGGTATTTTATTTTGTCCCAAAGTTCCTTTGCAAAGTAACATTCACCTATATTATCTTTCACATCATCAGGTAATCCATCAAGGATTGTATTCATTTCCAATGAGTTACTTTTCTTGGCTTTATTTTGAGCTAGAGTCCTTACTGATCCAAATTATTTTCAACACGAAATGAGAGCGGAGATATAATAAATAAATTCACAGAGATATTGTGGATATCTAATAATATAACATAAATGTATCAGAGATGAAACCATAAACACATAGATACAATAATACACGATTTCTATTAATGAAATAAATGTACAGAGACTGTAAAAATACAGAGTGAAAGACTCGCTAGAATGGTGACAACTTATCTCTGAGAAGAGATGTTATGGCTACTCACGTTCGCAAGAAGATGATGACAATGAGGCTCTGAAGGACTTTTTACAATAAACAGGAATTTCAAAGGAGTGCAAAGGTGATATTTTCCCTTTCATAAGAATGGTGAACAAAGAAATAACCTTCTAATAGATCTAACCATTTGTCTAGGGCATCTGCATCTATCTGACCTTCAAATACAGGAATATCAAAATTAACCTGTACCTTGAAAGGCGAGGTGCTTCCAAAGTGGATGTTTGATGAAGATGCACCTGTTGCTATCAACAGGTGTTGAAGGATGAGGTAAAACTTCTCCATCATTTCGTCCCTCTATTGCGTGACAGCTTTCTCAAGCAACATATTGATAGAATCGTATGCTCCGTCTTTTTTATTTTTTTCCTCCATGGAGGGTTTCTTGAGCATGCGAGAGAGATTGTCTTCAAGAGAGACAACCTCGAGACCCAAATTTCTATACTCGGACCTCGTCGGGGACATGCATTGAAAAAATGATCAAGAGCAACCTTCTCTAATACCACTGATCCAGATTATTTTCGGCATGAAATGAGAGTAGAGATATAATAAAGAAATGTACATAGATATTTCGGATATCCAATAATATAACATAAATGTATCATAGATGCAACCATAAACACAAAGATACAATAATACACAATTTTCTATTAATGAGCGAAAATGTACAAAGACTGTAAAAATACCGAGTGAAAGACTCGTTAGAATGGTGACAGCTTATCTCTAAGAAGAGATATGAAGGCTACTCACATTTGCAAGAAGATGATTTTATAATGAGGCTCCAAAGGAATTTTTATCATAAATAAAATCCAAAACCCTAACCCCGGAAGATGAAAAACCAACAGTTTTGTGGACCCTGTTTTGGGTAGTTTGGTGTATCAACTTCCCGGGGGCGTAACTTTGGCATATGATCTCCATTTGGGGCACGCGATAGCTCATTGGAAAGGTATCATCGAGGAGATTCATTTTTGGGGCTCAATGAGAGCCTTTGAATATAATTTAGAACCTCGATCCCAAAAAACCTTCATTTAGGCCCTCAAAATGGCCCCAGAAGTTAAAAACTGCTAAAAATAGTAAATTACCAAAATTGTCAGAAAACTATTTTGAGCCAGTTGGAAAAGGTGGGTGGCCACCAATATCCACCTAGATCAGTTCTAAATATGGTAATTTAGTTGAGGAATGTGCATATAACCTTCGATATTATGAAATTTACCGAGGATAGACTCTCTAGCAACCAATATTCTCATTAAAAATTGAAGTTTTATTCCTTAGAGATATAATTGGAAACCTATCTAACTAATTAAAACAACAAAAACATGAAAAACCTTGATCTCCAATGTTATGGTAAAATGGACAATGGGTTTCTTTCACTATTGGCATTCACTCCAATGTTGAAGGAAAATGATTAAAGATATGCTTTGAAACTCGTCATTTTGAACAATGAAAAGTCAATTTGACACAACAATCTCTTAAATTTCATTCAGTAACAAATCACAAGAATGTTAGCTATTAAAACAACACTGGAATATTAATTTACTTAGAGTTTCCATTGAAGTTACCATCCAAGCTCAAATTGAATGGATGTGATTAATAGAATGTTGAAGGAAAGGCTTGAGGTGGCTTCAAGGGAGGTCAAATGACTCTCTCATTTACCAGTCCCAGGGAAAGGATTGAGGTGTCTTCAAGGGACATCAAATGACTCTCTCATTTATCGGTTGTTCATTTAATAGTCAAAACCAAGATGGATTGTCATAGTAATATTCCTCAAGATGGATTTCTTCCCATGTAATGGACATGCCTCTGAGTACCACCTATTGGCAATGACCTCTGAGTACCAACTATTGGGAATGTCGATATGGAATGTCTTCCTATAGTAGTGACAAACAAGGGAGGTCTTTCCTAATGCATACCTCTTGTTCTTCTTCTTCTTGTTCCAACTGATTTGCTTGCCACTTTTTCTAAGTGGTAGTGCAACTTGAGTCCTTTCACTTTCCTTATCATTTTCTTTCTGTAAATTTCCGCAAACAGAATGGAGTGGTGGTGTGCAACCACTTGCATTCACTGCTACTCTTTCTTTTGATGAAAGGGCCAATTCTACCATATATTTTTTCTTCACAAAGGTGATCTTGGTCTTTGTATCATTTTCCTTTTTTCCATAAAAGTCTAGGCCTTCATGCTTGACCCTCATTTCAACTACAATTGGGATTAGGATTCATTTTCTTGTCTTTACTATCCCATCCCTTTTCCATCATAGTCCATCTACATTAACAATTTCAAATAAATATGATACTATTTCACCACCTAAAAACAAAACATAAATAAATAAATATGAACTAAATAAATAAATGAAACAATTCTAAGAAAGAGCAAATGAAAAAGAACAAATAAATTAGATAAACCACAATTAGAAAGAAAAGTAACAAGGAGAAACATAAGAAACACTTTGGAAGGAAGGGTGAAAAAAACAGGAAAAAAAAAAAACTAAATAACTCCACCTACATATTTTAAAATAGAATAATTTTATATATAAACAAATTAATTAAACTATAATAAATTTTTAATGCTAAAAATTTATCACATAAAACCAAAAACATATATGAATAAAAAATTCAAATATTAAATAAACAAAATTATATACAAAGTAAAAGAATAAATAATAATAATAAGATAATAAAAATTAAAAATTAAAAAAGGAAAGAGAAAAAATAGATACAAGCAATAATTAGAAAGAGAGGATAAAAGAAACTGTATAAAAATAAGAAGAAAACAAAGAAAGGTGAGAGTAAAATCTATATATATAATTTTTTTTATTTTTTTTAATATATATATATATATATATATATATATATATATATATATATATATTAACACAAATTTGAATAGATAAAAAAAAAATGTAAATGCTAATTAAATAAATTAATATACAGAGTAGAAATAAAAATTATTAAAAAATAAGTAAAGAAAAAAATTAAAAATAAAATTAATAGAAGGAAAAGTATTAAAACTATTTTCAGCACCACTCATATCATCAAGAAGAGCCTTCTTAAATATGTAAAATACCTTGTGGAACCTTATCTTCATAAATATGTTTGTTTTTTTTACCTTACTTGCCCGGGAAAAATATGAAAACTCTCACATGATATATGATTCTAGTTTAGTTTAAGGAGTGATAAATGTAAACTGGTGTTATGGAGTCATTTAGACGTATATGCAGAACACATAATATTTCCACAATAATATGATTGTATTTTAGTTCAAATCCCATGCCGAGAGAATCATAAATAAAGTACCTTTTAAACTCAACCAAATAAATCCATCGTTGTAGATAGTTCAATGTTTAAGCTGGGATGTCCATTATGATTTTTATAATCATCATATAAACTCACAATACGTTTTGTATGTCATATAAAATTACTTCCGAGAGCACACCCAGGTCATTTATCCTTGATATTATTAATTCACAGGCTGTACCCTCTCTTCCAACCATTTATTCAAAATCCAAAATAATGATTGTATCCATATCGACATCTTGTCAATAATCTCAGAAGGATGGTCACTATTTGAACTATGAAACCAGTGAGCTCGTTATGTCACTATTGTGTAAAATCCATTAAAATTATTCATTCAAATAATCAAAACAACCCATTTTTCAAAAATCAACCAAGGTTCGAAACTGGTAATAACCACATTGTAAGTTTGCTTAATGCAGAGAGTTATAAGTATGTATAAATCCCTAATGAGTTTGAGTAAGACATTTAAATACCATATTTGCGACTTCAAGGACAAGGGCATTAGTGATGAAATGGCATACTTGTGGAGTCACGAATCTCAAGTGGGAAACTAGAACTAGTGTTCGAACAAACCGAAAGAGGGACAAAGCCCAAGAAATGCATGGTTGACCAATGGGACTGAGTTGTAGAATGATATTTGAAGGTCATAAGATTGAAATTGTTGCATGTAAAGTTAAATGATAAGCATTTAATTTAAATAATGGAACTCCAGGGTCATGGGATTGAAAGCCTTTAAACAAAAATAAAATATATGTGTATAGAACAAAACCCACGAATATTTCCAATTATTTTTGCAAACTTTAAATATGAAACAATGGAAAAGAGGAAAGAACCAGAGATTGCATTATTTTTTGAGGATAAAAAAGTGTCATAAACACATTCGAGTCCTCATTGTATTTACACAATCAAGATTGAAATAACAATTTTCATGACCAAGGTTCAAGCCATGAAAATCAAACATGGAATTCTTTCGTTAGAGATGGAAAAACAAGCACTAAAGATGGACAAATGACACACTCATTCATAAACTAGTAGATATTTTTCCCAAAACTATTACTGCAAAAAAAAAAAAAAAAAGCATTTGATGGGTACAATCTAAACAACATACCTTCTCTTGGTGCTTCAAATACCTCTAAAAAATGTTTGGATACAATTACCAACAATAACGACACCAATATAGGAAACCATAGCTTTACTCGGCAGCTACAAAACTCAAATTCCAAAATGAAATGTGAAAACAGTGCATGGTGGTAAACCCAATGCAAGTGAATTCAAGTGTCCCATGCATTCAATGGATGGGGTGTCTAAGTTCTCCAAAAACATAATGTATGTTAACTCCTAAATCCATTTCATATTTCCATTCTTACCATCAACAAACCACAAGCATGGAAACATAACCAATTCAACGAGCTGTCACATGGCACTCAACCACATCAAGCACCACGTATGCTTCCAGCTCAAACAACGACCCATCTTTCACATGGAAATTTATTGTCGCAACCGTTAATTAAATACCACATTCAATACAAATGAGCGATAAGAATCATATGTATGTTCGTTCCATAACATAAAAGTGTAGCTTATGGTGAATAACAGTGTGAAGGTTGAGTTCATATAGTATACCATATGTAAATTTCAATAAAACTTCCAACCTATAATGCGCCACCTTTTTTTACTTAGAACCAATACTTGTTGTATATGATGGAATTTGGAAAAATAGGCAAGGTTTTCAACATACTAAACCATATTAACATACTATACGCGTAAAAATTAAATTGACCACCTTTTTAAATATACCATGCATTAAAACTTTAACCATTTGTGCTCATTTCTTTGAGAGGCATTGTATGCATACAAAATAAAGGAACACTTTTAGACTTATGATCTCACAATGAAGCCTTTTTTGAGTTTCAACATCATAACCATAAAAGAATCTGATGAGTAAAGCATATGCAACACATGGAATTTTGAAATTCTACTAACACAATCATTTTTCTCTCTTTCCGGTAAAAACAAAAATGGAGCTCATAATCAAGCTGAAAGTAACAAGGAGAAATGATTATATTTCAATATATTAACAATGTCATTATCCCAAGAATATTTGAAAATAGACATAATTTCTTTGTTACTAGGGAGTACTACCTATAGTTAAATATTTATATATCATAGATAAATATATATTTTTTTAAATCATGTCTTGCAACTATTTGTAGAATGGTGGTTATTTGGCGATTTTGTGAGTCAACAAGGGGGAGAGTTGTTAAGGAGAGAGAAAGGGAAAAAATGAGGGAGGGATTGAGAGAGGGGAAGAGGGGAGTGTATGTGTATGTGTGTGTTTGAGAGAGAGAGAGAGTGTAAGGTAGCTAGAAAGGTAGTGGGGGGGCCCAGAGGGCCCATAGTGATAATAGTGGAGGTCATTCAATGTAAGGTGG
>ML813237.1:52398-120524 GCA_009831015.1 Picea engelmannii
TCTAACCGTCCACCATCGATGTGTGGCACTTATATAAAAAATCTTTCGGCCGAACTATTTGTCGGCCGAAACATTATTTCGGCCGAACAATCTTTCGGCCGAAAAATAGTTCGGCCGAACAATTATTGCCGGAAAAAAAAAATTCGTCCGACCAAATTTTTACACGAAAATCGAGGGCCCGGTTATGGATCCGTTCGATTTGACGTTTATGTTTTCGGCCGAACAATAGTTCGGCCGAAAATTATATCTTTCGGCCGAAAAAGTTATTTAGTTCGGCCGAAAATTGGTTTTTCGAAAATTTGGAAACCCGATTGTCATGAAAGTGTAACCCACCTTCGTGATTTCACCCTTATGCAAGTAAGAATTTTTTCTTATTTCTACAGGCATGCTCGTCATATGTTTTTGGCTCCTTCTTTGCTTCAGCTGCAGTTTCATAATCATTGGAGATACATATGTTGTTTACTGGTTCGGTGGTTGTTGCTTGTTCATTGGTTCGTTGGTTCGTCAGTTGCTGGTTTTTTTGTTTAGATGAAGTTTACAATTTTGGGGCATGTTGGCAGCCATTTTGCAATTTTATCTTTTCCTTACAAGCTGCCTACACAAGGGTTTTGAACCCTCAATACTCGTCGTAATTCTTTAAAACAAAGCGATACTATTATCTTGCGCATTCACACACCTGCCTTTTGTTTTCATTTTCATGATTGCAAGCGTGAAAACCTTGAGCTTGAACTCATTGTCGATGGCATTAAAATCATCACTAGATTATTACGAATAATCTTGTTCTTGTGGTCATTTCACCTCTAACTCAGTAATGGTCAACAGTTGCAAGACACCAAACCTTTACTCACTTTGCATTTTTGTTAATATGACTTCATTTTATAAGTTTATGATGAAATGATATTCTGGTGATTGTGATTGAATCCTTGATACAATGGTGGTATGATGTTCTATTGTCTTTGATCAAATTCCTTGGTGCAATGGTTTCATGAGAACGCATTAACATTGTGATTAAACCCATGGTGCAATGGTTGATGCAGTGGTTTCTTTGAATCATACACATACTATTGTTGATTTAACATACAAACCAATTGTTGGTTATGAACACTATGGTTTGCAAATAGTTATTTGATATTTGGTCAAAATCTTTTGGTTATATGTTATGGCTTTCGATGAGTATGTGATTAATCCATTTGATATTTGGATTGTGATGTGAATGATTTGGATTACCGTCGATTGTACATATCAATGTGAATGTTTTGCATGGTTTCATTTCATTGCAACACCCTCGCACGCATAGGCATTAATGTCTTCATTGCATCTCGGGCTACCTCTGCTTGTTTTGAGAAAATTGAGGGAATTGTTCCTGTGTCTACTCTGTCAAAACCTCACCGATTACCCTGTTGATTGTGTGCTATTTTCTATGAATCCTGTAGTGTAAATTGGACCCCATGGTGTTCAGACTCTATTATGTGTCAGAGGAGACTGCTCAAGCTAATCCTGTAATTGCCTCCCAGAGACACGTTTTTGCGTGGGCGATTATGGGAAAACGGTTTTGAATCAGATCAAACCCTTGAAAACCCAGAACCAAAATTATCCCCTTTACCTTCAATTCATGCGGTTTCCTCAGAAATTGAGTTATTACAGAGATCTAGCTCGTCCTTTACAGGTCAAATTTCAGATCTTCTCCATGGCTAAAAGGTGTGTTTTGGGTCTGTGTGCATTTACTGAAATGTTTATTACTTCTCCAGGCCTGTACCTCAGAACCCCTCTCACTCGACTTGTCATTCCCCCTCCTACACTCAACCTCCCACTGTGAACCCTTGATCAATTCAAAGGATATTCAACTAGTCTGCCAACAAGTTTTACATCTATAGGGCATGTGAATTTTAAAGAAAAGACGTGTAAGGAGCTACAACCATCATGATTTGATTTGATTGCATAATGGATGGTATGATTTTGTTTAATTTTAGTATGATTCTGTCTTTCTTAAATTAGTATAAACGATTTGCTTTGAATTACCATAAACGATTGTGTTTTCTTTGAATTAGTATAAACGATTTGCTTTGAATTAACATAAACAATTTGTTTTGAACTATCAAGAATGATTTTGTTTGTTTTGAGTTAGTAATCAAGAATCTATTTGATAGATCACATACTTTTTTGTTACCATTGGATTAATGTAAAATGATTTTGTTTGCAAATATGACCAGCTACAGAATCGTGATATTCTGTTAGCTGGTCACAAAATTTGGATTTTTGTTGATTTTACAGTTGAACACTATCTAAAACTTGTTTATTCTTATCCATCTACAGGTACACACGAATTTCAATGGGAATTGGATCTGCTGTGGAAGTTTCAGAACATTCTTTTTGTTACATATTTTTGGGATTAGATTTTTAGTCTTAGGTAGAAATAAGAATCTCAGAGATTGTTCCCATATCTTTTGCAAACAGTTTTTGATAATTCCCACAGGGATGTTTTACCCTGTGGCCTTTATATACAAATTATTTTTGTAAACAACCCATCACGGTTGGGATAACAAAGTCTATGGACTTATGAGGATACAGATTGGAATGAAAGTGGATTTTTTGTAACAACTTTAGCTTTCAATATATCAAACTTTTATTTTGAGTTTTGTTCATATCAGTTTGTAATCAAATTATTGACTACTTTAGCTATCATAATTTGTTGCAGGTTGATGTGATTTGGTTTATGTGTTGTCCATATTTGATGTCTCTTATTTTACATACAACAATTATCCTGTTTCAATTTAATGAGCATAAGGTTTTTATTCTATGTTAAGTGAACAGTTATGTACAAATCTTTGCACTGGGATTTATCTAAATGTGATGATTTGTAAATTATAAGATTGTTGTTGTTTTATGTCTTGTTTGTTCTGTCATTCATATTCAAAGAGCATTGCTTCTTCCCATTTACGAGAAGCTTGTGGAAAGATCTGGTGCGGATTTCTCCCATGAAACAGCTAAACTGAGTGCTATGAACAGGGAAAATAGGAAGCGTTATTCCAGGCTAGTTTGTTATTTGCAATTTAATAGTTAAATAAATTTGAGAATTCTCAGTAGTTTAGATAAATATTTAGTTCAGATTTACAGTTAGGATTATTATTTTAATTGATCAACTTAGATAGTTTTAAATTTTATTCCTTTCTCATTAAAATTATAAAAATAAAAAATAATAGTTTTGTTGTCATAAAACATTTTACCAATGATTTTTGCAAATTTAGATCAAAATTTGTATTCTGTAAATACTGTACATATATAATTGAGATCTAATTCTGTTGATAGCTGAACTTTTAATTTCATAGAATTATTGTTTTGTAATATTACTTAGTGAACTGTATATATATTTCAGATTTGTATATAGTTTGTTGTAGCCATTTTTTTTACTTAGATTAGTTTCCTTAGCCTAGTTTTTCTTTCATTTTCCTAGGACTTAGATCGTCCAACGGAGCTTCTAAACCCGTCAGAGTGGATCATTCCCAACGGCTTGGGCTATTTAGACAACCTCAGACCAGATCCACCCCTCCAGTTGACGAGCAGTCAATTTTGCTCGTCAACAAATGGCGCTAGAAGGAGGGTCGACTGACAAGCTGGCCTTGTAGGAGCCTTTATTTTAAATGTATTCATTTTCCCCCATGGCTCCCCAAATCACTGTGTTGGAACATGCTTTCAACTTGTCATTACCCAATGTTCCCAACGAGACAGTCTCTCGCTTGTCCAAACTCACCTTTGATGGTGAAGGCAATATATCTGCTAAAGACCACCTTAACAAGTTTTGGTGAAAATGGATCAAACATGACATATCAGATTTAAGAGTTTTATGCAGACGGTTCGCTTTTACTTTTAGAGGATGAATTAAACATTGGTTTGAATCCTTTCCAGCATGTCACATTTTTGATTGGTTTCAATTTTTAGATGAGTTTCTAGATGCTTTTGAAATTTATGATTTTGATCAATTATATGAAGATTTTCACGACAAATTGCGCAATGGATGGAGGATTCATACAACAAGAATATCCAAGGAAATGGTAAGATCATGCTTACTCCATTTTTAGATGATTATTATGAATGTAAGTGTGATATGTTTCTGTTACCATTCTTATTAGTAATGCTTGATCTTGTTTCCATTGCAGGATTAGAGTTACTCCGATGGCTACATTAGAAACATGACTTCGTGTAGTATTCTGATTTGTTTAATAATTAGGGTAGGTTTAGGAATAGGTTTTCTTTCAATTTTATTTCTCACTATTTCTCTTTGTAATAACGCAGTCATGAACGCAAGTGGGCACACCACGAGAACCATAATACGATTGTTGTTAGGGAAGTCCCCTCGATCCTTTTCTCTTTACTTCTAGTTGAACATTTATTTTAAAAAACGCAGTATCGTCATGAAAATCTTAAATGGAATGTAAAGAGATAAATAAATCTGAATCAACCCTGACCCAAGGTACCACGAGTAGGACTCCTTTCCCATCAAACAAGATTTTTCTACTTTCTTTCAGGGATTTGTTGCATGAGGTTTTTAGATGCACCTTCTGTACATATTTTTTTTGTGTGTGGATTTCTTTGCTTTCAAACCTTTCTTCACTGGTGTGTTTTGATTTCTCCCTTATGCCTACCAGTCTTTCTTCGAAATACACATACTTTCATTATGAACTGTTCAGACTAAGAGAATAGAAAAAAAAATTCCTCTAAAATGACTGCTGAAAGTTTGTCTAAATATCAATTGTGTTATACTTCTGAAATTTACAGCCATTTTGAGGAAAGCCTGTTGTTTGAAAGAATTTTATTGATTTCAATCTGTAAGTGAAGCTTGTCATGATCATCCATTATCTTCTTACGTTGTCCCTATTCCTTAAGGGAATAACTTAGAAGATGTCTCCCTGCTTTTGAAGGTCGGTTTTGTAAACAAACCATCTCTGAATCTTAATGAAGGACAGTTTAAAAAAAAAAAAAAATCTTTCAAGGTCTGTAAAAAATATGTCTAAAGTATCATAATTTTCAGCGTCACCCCGCTCAATTATATATCTTTAAAAACCAAATAAATCACTAAAAGAGCTGTGGAAAGTGGTTGTAAACCCGTCGGGATGATGAATAGGTCTGCTGGCAGCAGGTAAATGTATGCATGACTTCAAGACAACTTCGTCGGGGTACTGAAAAGGCCCGCTGGCAGCGAAGCAATGTTGGGTATATGACAATTCGTAAGTATGAAATCTCTTGACCTTAAAATGTCCTTTATTCTGATCTAGAACTTCTTGGCAGGATACAGATATCAGAGTGGGTTAAATGGAAACCTTGTTGAGGCTATGGAAGCCTGCTGGCAGTAGTGGCTCTGTCAACAGTATTGGATATTTTATCTTTAATATCATGACTCGATTGTCTTAAGACTGTTATCAGTTTTCATCTTTTAAGCACAGCTAGAATTCTTTGATTAATGATGATGTTTAAACAATTTTCTGGTTGTTTTTGAGTTAGAATTCTTCTCGTTATCCTAATCTGGACTTGTTCTTTTGGCAGAGATAATTGATTCTACCATTGTTTCGCCATTGTTGGCATCCATTTTGCAATTTTATCTTTTCCTTACAAGCTGCCTACATAAGGGTTTTGAACCCTCAATACTCGTCGCAATTCTTTAAAACAAAACGATACTATTATCTCGCGCATTCACACACCTGCCTTTTGTTTTCATTTTCACAACTGTAAGCATGAAAACATTGAGTTGGAAATCATTGTCAATGGGATTAAAATCGTCACTGGATTATTACGAATAATCTTGTTCTTGTGGTCATTTCACCTCTAACTCAATAATGGTCAACAGTTGGTAAGACACCAAACCTTTACTCACTTTGCATTTTTGTTAATATGACTTCATTTTATAAGTTTGTGATGCAATGATATTCTGGTGATTGTGATTGAATCCTTGATACAATGGTGGTATGATGTTCTATTGTCTTTGATCAAATTCCTTGGTGCAATGGTTTCATGAGAACGCATTAACATTGTGATTAAACCCATGGTGCAATGGTCGATGTAGTGGTTTATTTGAATCATACAGATACTATTGTTGATTTAACATACAAACCAATTGTTGGTTATGAACACTATGGTTTGCAAATAGTTATTTGATATTTGGTCAAAAAATTTTGGTTATATATTATGGTTTTCGATGAGTATGTGATTAATCCATTTGATATTTGGATTATGATGTGAATGATTTGGATTACTGTCGATTTTACATATCAATTTGAATGTTTTGCATGGATTAATTTCATTGCAACACCCTACAATGCATAGGGATTAACGTCTGCCTTGCATCTCGGATTACCTCTGCTTGTTTTGAGAAAATTGTGGGAATTGTTCTTGTGTCTACTCTGTCAAAACTTCACCGATTACCCTGTTGACTGTGTGTTATTTTCTATGAATCCTATAGTGTAAATGTGACCCCATGGTTTCCAGACTCTGTTATGTGCCAGAGGAGACTACTCAGGCTAATCCCGTAATTACCTCCCAGAGACACATTTTTGCGTGGGTGATTCTGGGAAAACGGTTTTGAATCAGATCAAACCCTTGAAAACCCAGAATTGAAATTAGCCCCTTTACCTTCATGGCAGGTGGTTTTCTCAGAAATTGAGCTATTACAGAGATCTAGCTCATCCTTTACAGGTCAAATTTCAGATCTTCTCCGTGGCTGAAAGGTGCGTTTTGGGTCTGTGTGCATTTGATGAAATGTTTATTACTTCTCCAAGCCTGTGCCTCAAAACCCCTCTCATGCAACCTTCCATTCACCCTCCTACACTCATCCTCCCATTGTGAACCCTTGATCAATTCAAAGGATATTCAACCAGTCTGCCAACAAGTTTTACATCTACACGGCATGTTATTTTTAAAGAAAAAACGTGTAAGCAGCTACAACCACCATGATTCGATTTGATTGCACAATGGCTGGTATGATTTTGTCTAATTTTAACATGATTTTGTCTTTCTTAAATTAGTATAAATGATTTTCTTTGAATTACCATAAATGATTGTGTTTGCTTTGAATTAGTATAAACGATTTGCTTTGAATTAGCATAAACGGTTTGTTTCGAATTAGCAAGAATGATTTTGTTTGTTTTGAGTTAGTAATCAAGGATCTGTTTGATAGATCACATACTTTTCTGTTACCATTGGATTAATGTAAAATGATTATGTTTGAAAATATGATCAGCTACAAAATCGTGAGATTCTATTAGTTGGTCATAAAATTTGGATTTTTGTTGATTTTACAACTGAACACTATCTAGAACTTGTTTATTCTTATCCATCTACAGGTACACACGAATTTCAATGGGAATTAGATCTATTGTGGCAGTTTCAGAACATGCTTTTTGTTACATAGTTTTGGGATTTGATTGTTAGTCTTAGGTAGAAATAGGAATCTGGGAGATTGTTCCCATATCTTTTGCAAATAGTTTTTGATAGTTCCCACAAGGATGTTTTACCTTGTGGCCTTTATATACACATTATTTTTGTAAACAAACCATCACGGTTGGGAGAAAAAAGACTATGTACTTATGAGGATACAGACTAGAATGAAAGTGGATATTTTGTAACAACTTTATCTTTCAATATATCAAACTTTTATTTCGATTTTTGTTCATATCATGTTGTAATCAAATTATCGACTACTTTAGCTATCATAATTTGTTGCAGGTTGATGTGATTTGGTTTATGTGTTGTCCATATTTGATGTCTCTTATTTTATGTACAACAATTATCCTGTTTCAATTTAATGAGCAGAAGGTTTTTCTTCTTTTTTAAGTGAACAGTTATGTACAAATCTTCGCACTGGGATTTATTTAAATCTGATCATCTGTAAATTATAATATTGTTGTTGTTTTATGTCTTGTTTGTTCTGTCATTCGTATTCAAAGGACATTGTTGCTTCCCATTTACGAGAATCTTGTGGAAAGATCTATTGTGGATTTCTCCCATCAAACAGCTAAACTGAGTGTTGTGAACAAGGAAAATAGGAAGCATTACTCTAGCTTAGTTTGTTATTTGCAATTTAATAGTTAAATAAATTCAAGAATTCTCAGTAGTTTAGATAGATATTTAGTTCAGATTTATAGTTAGGATTATTATTTTAATTGCTCAACTTAGATAGTTTTAATTTGTATTCCTTTCTCATAAAAATTATAAAAATCAAAAATAATAGTTTAACTCTCATAAAACATTTTACCAATGATTTTTGCAAATTTAGATCAAAATTTGTATGCTGTAAATATTGTACATATATAATTGAGATCTAATTCTGTTGATAGCTGAACTTTTAGTTTCGTAGAATTATTGTTTTGTAATATTAGTTAGTGAACTGTATATATATTTCAGATTTGTATATAGTTTGTTGTAGACATTTGTTTTAATTATATTAGTTTCCTTAGCTTAGTTTTCCTTTTGTTTTCCTAGGACTTAGATCGGCCAATGAAGCCGCTAAACCCATCGGAGTGGATCATTCGAAATGGCTTGGGTTATTTAGAAAACCCCGAACCGTATCCACCCCTCCAATTGACGAGTGGTCAGTTTCTCTCGTCAACAAATGGCGCTAGAAGGAGGGTCGACTGACAAGATGGCCTTGTAGGAGCCTTTATTTTAAATTTATTCATTTTCCTCCATGGCTCCCCAAATCATTGTGTTGGAACATGCTTTCAAGTTCTCATTACCCAATGTTCCCAATGAGATAGTCTCTCTCTTGTCCAAACTCACCTTTGATGGTGAAGGCAATATATCTGCTAAAGACCACCTTAACAAGTTTTGGTGAAAATGCATCAAACATGACATCTCAGATTTAAGAGTTTTATGCAGACTGTTCACTTTTACTTTTAGAGGCCGGATTAAACATTGTTTTGAATCCTTTCTAGCATGTCACATTTTTTATTGGTTTCAATTTGTAGATGAGTTTCTAGATGCTTTTGAAATTTATGATTTTGATCAATTATATGAAGATTTTCATACTTTGCTAATCAACGACGATTCATCTTCAGAAGACTTTTTGACAAGAGTCTATCATATCCTCTGTAAATTTAATCTTGATGACATGTCATTGGCATTAAATCTCTTCTATGATGGTCCCATCCCTTCCATCCAGTCATGTTCAATCATGAATGAAGAACCAATTGCAAATCCTATCACTCAACAACAAGAACAATCTTCTTCGCAAGAAGAGAAAAATTCTTCCGATAATGTTGAACAAGCCAAGGAGGTAGAATCTATTGATCAGGTTCTTATTGATAACCAAATTGGTTTTTCCTTTGAATCATTGTATTTTTAGTATAGGACTAGTATGGAAGATGATTCGTTTCTGGCTCAAGGTGAATACCCTCATTCTTGTAACTCATGCTCTAATCAACATTTAAAATCAGTCATTGAAGAACACTTAAGCGACGAAAATCGTCTTGAATGTTCTAGTACTCCTATGAAACTGATTAGAGAAGAAGAAACATTAAATCTTCATCCTCAAAATGCACTTTGTTCACAGGAAAGACTAGATGTTTGTGACATAAATTTTGAATTATCTATCACACAAAAGGAAAATCCAGATGATCATATCATGTTGAGGTATTCGTCACCAAAACAGAGTGAGGGTTTTAAAGAAAGTGAAGAGAATTGTTTTGAGAATACCATTGTTGAGTATCATAGTTCAAGAGATTCTTTTCATCTTCTTATTTTTGATTCCTTTTATTCTTTATATCCTGATCTATTCCTAGATTCTGGTGTACTTGACATCTTACCTACAACATCCTACTCTTTTTCATCACAATTATATCCTTTCAATACACTAAATTTTGGTGAAATCAATTCCAAACCTAACATTAATAAACTTGGATTTGATGCTTGTTCACTTTCATCACTCATATGGGAAGAGGACATGTTGCGAGATGATTTTACACAGTTTGTTGTTGAAAAATACAATGCATTATATTTCATGGAGATCAAACGTCCTACATTTCATATCCATTCTTTGCTTAGCTCGAATCTTAATGTTTATACTTCACATTTTGAAATGATCAATCTCATTGAAAGAAACATTCAAACCAATGATCCAATTGATTGCATGAATCCTCCTATGATGAGTTTCCCATTGATATATTCATTTCATCAAAGTCATGGTTTGCATCCCCATTTTTGTGACAGGATCTTAGGATGGATTGAATATTCATATGTTAAAAAATTTCATAATAAAGACAAAGTTGAGCTTGCTTTCTTTTTACCTAAGTATCTTGGAAGTAGGCGTGAAATATTTCTTATAGATCCTCCATGTGAAGAAATTAATGAACACTTAGAGAACTATCAGGAAGATGAGGCATTTCAGCCTTGGCTGATGGTTATTCCATTTCCTCATAATCCTGACAAGTTTTTCAAACCTACTTACACTCGCCCATGCCATTATGACCCTTGTCACGACAAGATTGCGTAATGGCTGGAGGATTCGTACAACAAGAATATCCAAGGAAATGGTAAGATCATGCTTACTCTGTTTTTAGATGATTATTATGAAGGTAAGTGTGATATGTTTCTGTTACCTTTCTTATTAGTAATGCTTGATCTTGTTTCCATTGCAGGATTAGAGTTACTCCAATGGCTACATTGGAAACATGAATTCACGTAGTATTCTGATTTGTTTAATAATTAGGGTAGGATTAGGAATAGGTTTTCTTTCAGTTTTATTTCTCACTATTTCTCTTTGTAATAATGTAGTCATGAACGCAAGTGGGTGCACCACGAGAACCATAATATGGTTGTTGTCAGGGAAGTCCCATCGATCCTTTTCTCTTTACTTCTAGTTGAACATTTATTTTAAAAAACGCAGTATCATCATGAAAATATTAAATGGAAAGTAAAGAGATAAATGAATCTGAATCAACCCTGACCCAAGGTACCACGAGTAGGACTTCTTTCCCATCAAACAAGATTTTTTTACTTTCTTTCAGGGATTTGTTGCATGAGGTTTTCAGATGCACCTTCTGTACATATTTTTTTTGTGTGTGGATTTCCTTGCTTTCAAACCTTTCTTCACTGGTGTGTTTTGATTTCTACCTTATGCCTACCAGTCTTTCTTTGAAATACACATACCTACATTATGAACTGTTCAGACTAAGAGAACATAAATTTTTTTCCTCTAAAATGGCTGCTGAAAGTTTGTCTAAACATCAATTGTGTTCTACTTCTGAAATTTACAGCCATGTTGAGGAAAGCCTGTTGTTTGAAAGAATTTTATTGATTTCAATCTGTAAGTGAAGCCTGTCACAATCATCCATTATCTTCTTAAGTTGTCCCTGTTCCTTAGGGTAATAACTCAAATGATGTTTCCCTGCTTTCGAAGGTCGGTTTTGTAAACAAACAATCTCTGAATCTTAATGAAGGACAGTTTAAAAAAAAAAATTGTTTCAAGGTCTGTAAAAAATATGTCTAAAGTATCATAATTTTCAGCATCACCCCGCTCAATTATATATCTTTAAAAACCAAATAAATCACTAAAAGAGCTATGGGAAGTGCTTGTAAACCCACCGAGATGCTGAACAGGTCTACTGGCAGCGGGTAAATGCATGCATGACACCAAGACAACTTCGCCAGGGTACTGAACAGGCCCGCTGGTAGCGAAGCAATGTCGGGTATATGAAAATTCGTAAGTATGAAATATCTTGACCTTAAAATGTCCTTTATTCTGATATGGAACTTCTTGGCAGGATACGGATATTAGAGTGGGTTAAATGGCAACCCTGTGGAGGATATGGATGCCTACTAGCAGCTGTGGCTCTGTCAATAGTATTGGAGATTTTATCTTTAATATCATGACTCGCTTGTCTTAAGACTGTTATCAGTTTTCATCTTTTAAGAACAACTATAATTCTTTGATTAATGATGATGTTTAAATAATTTTCTGGTTGTTTTTGAGTTGGAATTATTCTCGTTATCCTAATCTGGACTTGTTATTTTGACAAAGATAACTGCTTCTACCAGTGTGTCGCCATTGTTGGCTGCCATTTTGCAATTTTATCTTTTCCTTACAAGCTGCCTACACAAGGGTTTTGAACCCTCAATACCCGTCGCAATTCTTTAAAACAAAACGATACTATTATCTTACGCATTCACACACCTGCCTTTTGTTTTCATTTTCACGACTTCAAGCGTGAAAACCTTGAGTTGGAAATCATTGTCGATGGCATTAAAATCATCACTGGATTATTATGAATAATCTTGTTCTTGTGGTCATTTCACCTCTAACTCAATAATGGTCAATAGTTGGCAAGACACCAAACCTTTACTCACTTTGCATTTTTCTTAATATGACTTCATTTTATAAGTTTTTGATGCAATGATATTCTGGTGATTGTGATTGAATCCTTGATACAATGGTGGTATGATGTTCTATTGTCTTTGATCAAATTCCTTGGTGCAATGGTTTCATGAGAACGCATTAACATTGTGATTAAACCCATGGTGCAATGGTCGATGTAGTGGCTTCTTTGAATCATACACATACTATTGTTGATTTAACATACAGACCAATTGTTGGTTATGAACACTATGGTTTGCAAATAGTTATTTGATATTTGGTCAAAATCTTTTGGTTATATGTTATGGCTTTCGATGAGTATGTGATTAATCCATTTGATATTTGGATTGTGATGTGAATGATTTGGATTACCATCGATTGCACATATCAATTTGAATGTTTTTCATGGTTTCATTTCATTGCGATACCCTCACACGCATAGGCATTAACGTTTGTCTGGCATCTCGGGCTACCTCTGCTTGTTTTGAGAAAACTGTGGGAATTGTTCCTGTGTCTACTCTGTCAAACCCTCACCGATTACCCTGTTGACTGTGTGCTATTTGCTATGAATCCTGTAGTGTAAATTCGAACCCATGGTGTCCAGACTATGGTATGTGTCGGAGGAGACTGCTCAGGCTAATCCCGTAATTGACTCCCAGAGACACATTTTTACGTGGGCGATTATGGGAAAACAGTTTTGAATCCGATCAAACCCTTGAAAACCCAGAACCAAAATTATTCCCTTTACCTTCCACGTTGGCAATTTCCTCCGAAATTGAATTATTACAGATATTTATCTCGTCCTTTACAGGTCAAATTTCAGATCTTCTCCGTGGTTGAAAGGTGCGTTTTCAGTATGTGTGCATTTGCTAAAATGTTTATTACTTCTCCAGGCCTGTGCCTCAAAACCCATCTCACTCGACCTGCCATTCCCCCTCCTACAATCAGCCTCCCACTGTGAACCCTTGATCCATTCAAAGGATATTCAACCAGTCTGACAACAAGTTTTACATCTATAGGGCATGTGATTTTTAAAGAAAAAACGTGTAAGCAGCTACAACCATAATGATTTGATTTGATTGCACAATGGCTGGTATGATTTTGTTTAATTTTAGCATGATTCTGTCTTTCTTAAATTAGTATAAATGATTTTATTTGAATTACCATAAATGATTGTGTTTGCTTTGAATTAGTATAAACGATTTGCTTTGAATTAGCATAAACATTTTTTTTAATTAGAAAGAATGATTTTGTTTGTTTTGAGTTAGAAATCAAGGATTTGTTTGATAGATCACATACTTTTATGTTACCATTGGATTAATGTAAAACGATTCTATTTGCAAATATGACCAGCTACATAATCATGAGATTCTGTTAACTGGTCATAAAATTTGGATTTTTGTTGATTTTACAACTGGACACTATCTAAAACTTGTTTATTCTTATCCATCTACAGGTACACACGAATTTCAATGGGAATTGGATCTGTTGTGGAAGTTTCAGAACATGCTTTTTGTTACATAGTTTTGGGATTAGATTGTTAGTCTTAGGAAGAAATAGGAATCTGGGAGATTGTTCCCATATCTTTTGCAAACAGTTTTTGATAATTCCCACAGGGATGTTTTACCCTGTGGCCTTTATATACACCTTATTTTTGTAAACAACCCATCACGGTTGGGAGAACAAAGACTATGGACTTATGAGGATATAGACTGGAATGAAAGTGGATGTTTTGTAACAGCTTTAGCTTTCAATATATCAAACTTTTATTTCGAGTTTTGTTCATATCAGTTTGTAATCAAATTATCGAATACTTTAGTTATCATAATTTGTTACAGGTTGATGTGATTTGGTTTATGTGTTGTACATATTTGATGTCTCTTATTTTACGTACAACAATTATCCTGTTTCAATTTAATGAGCAGAAGGTTTTTCTTCTTTGTTAAGTGAACAATTATGTACAAATCTTTCCACTGGGATTTATCTAAATGTGATGATCTGTAAATTATAAGATTGTTGTTGTTTTATGTCTTGTTTGTTCTGTCATTTGTATTCAAAGAGAATTGCTGCTTCTCATTTACGAGAATCTTGTGGAAAGATCTGGTGCAGATTTCTCCCATCAAACAGCTAAACTAAGTGTTGTGAATAGGGAAAATAGGAAGCATTACTCCAGGTTAGTTTGTTATTTGCAATTTAATAGTTAAATAAATTCAAGAATTCTCAGTAGTTTAGATAGATATTTAGTTCAGATTTACATTTGGGATTATTATTTTAATTGCTCAACTTAGATAGTTTTAATTTTTATTCCTTTTTCATAAAAATTATAAAAATCAAAAATAATAGTTTCGCTGTCATAAAACATTTTACCAATGATTTTTGCAAATTTAGATCAAAATTTGTATCCTGTAAATACTCTACATATATAATTGAGATCTAATTATGTTGATAGCTGAACTTTTAATTTCATAGAATTATTGTTTTGTAATATTAGTTAGTGAGCTGTATATATATTTCATATTTGTATATAGTTTGTTGTAGCCATTTTTTTTACTTAGATTAGTTTCTTTAGCCTAGTTTTTCTTTCATTTTTCTAGGACTTAGATCGGCCAACGGAGCCGCTAAACCCATCGGAGTGGATCATTCCAAATGGCTTGTGTTATTTAGACAACCCCGGACCGGATCCACCCCTCTAGTTGACAAGCGATCAGTTTCGCTCGTCAACAAATGGCACTAGAAGGAGGGCTGACTGACAAGTTGGCCTTGTAGGAGCCTTTATTTTAAATGTATTCATTTTCCCCCATGGCTCCCCAAATCACTGTGTTGGAACATGCTTTCAACTTCTCATTAACCAATGTTCCCAACAAGACAATCTCTCGCTTGTTCAAACTGACCTTTGATGGTGAAGGAAATATATCTGCTAAAGACCACCTTAACAAGTTTTGGTGCAAATGCATCAAACATGAGATCTCAGATTTAAGAGTTTTATGCAGACTGTTCGCTTTTGCTTTTAGAGGCCGGATTAAACATTGGTTTGAATCCTTTCCAGCATGTCACATTTTTTATTGGTTTCAATTTGTAGATGAGTTTCTAGATGCTTTTGAAATTTATGATTTTGATCAATTATATGAATATTTTCATACTTTGCTAATCAACGACGATTCATCTTTAGAAGACTTTTTGACAAGAGTCTATCATATCCTCTGTAAATTTAATCTCGATGGCATGCCATTGGTATTAAATCTCTTCTATGATGCTTCCATCCCTTCCATCCAGTCATGTTCAATCACGAATGAAGAACTAATTGCAAATCCTATCACTCAACTGCAAGAACAATCTTCTTCGCAAGAAGAGAAAAATTCTTCCGATAATGTTGAAGAAGCTAAGGAGGTAGAATCTATTGATCAGGTTCTTATTGATAACCAAATTGGTTTTTCCTTTGAATCATTGTATTTTCAGTCTAAGACTAGTATGGAAGATGATTCGTTTCTAGCTCAAGGTGAATACCCTCATTCCTGTAACTCATGCTCTAATCAACATTTAAAATCAGTCATTGAAGAACACTTAAGCGAAAAAAATCGTCTTGAATGTTCTAGTACTCCTATGAAACTGATTAGAGAAGAAGAAACCTTAAACCTTCATCCTCAAAATGCACTTTGTTCATAGGAAAGACTAGATGTTTGTCACATAAATTTTGAATTATCTATCACACAAAAGGCAAATCCATATGATCATATCATGTCGAGGTA
Source organism: Picea engelmannii (assembly GCA_009831015.1). Lineage (NCBI taxonomy): Eukaryota > Viridiplantae > Streptophyta > Pinopsida > Pinales > Pinaceae > Picea > Picea engelmannii. The sequence continues at coordinate 68,482 of ML813237.1, forward strand.
TTCATCACCAAAACAGAGTGGGGGTTTTAAAGAAAGTGAAGAGAATTGTTTTGAGAATACCATTGTTGAGTATCATAGTTCAAGAGATTCTTTTCATCTTCTTATTTCTGATTCCTTTTATTCTTTATATCCTGATCTTTTCTTAGATTCTGGTGGACTTGACATCTTACCTACAACATCCTACTCTTTTCCATCATAATCATATCCTTTCGATGTGAAATCAATTCCAAACCTAACATTGATAAACTTGGATTTGATGCTTGTTCACTTTCATCACTCATATGGGAAGAGGACATGTTGCGAGATGATTTTACACAATTTATTGTTGAAAAAGACAATGCATTATATTTCATGGAGATCAAACGTCCTACATTTCATATTCATTATTTGCTTAGCTCATATCTTAATGTTTATACTTCACATTTTGAAATGATCGATCTCATCGAAAGAAACATTCAAACCAATGATCCAATTGATTGCATGAATCCTCCTATGATGACTTTCCCATTGATATATTTGTTTCATCAAAGTCATGGTTTGCATCCCCATTTTTGTGACAGAATCTTACGATGGCTTGAATATTCATATATTAAAAACTTTCATAATAAAAACAAAGTTGATATTTCTTTCTTTTTACCTAAGTATCTTGGAAGTAGGCGTGACATATTTCTTTTAGATCCTCCATGTGAAGAAATTAATGAACACTTAGAGAACTATTAGGAGGATGGGGCATTTCAGCCTTGGCTGATGGTTATTTAATTTCCTCATAATCCTGACAAGTTCTTCAAACCTACTTACACTTGCCCATGCCATTATGACCCTTATCACGACAAGATTGCGCAATGGCTGGAGGATTCATAAAAGAAGAATATCCAAGGAAATGGTAAGATCATGCTTACTCTTCTTTTAGATGATTATTATAAAGGTAAGTGTGATATGTTTCTGTTACCATTATTAATAGTAATGCTTGATCTTGTTTCCATTGCAGGATTAGAGTTACTCCGATGTCTACACTGGAAACATGACTTCACGTAGTATTCTGATTTGTTTAATAATTAGGGTATGTTTAGGAATAGGTTTTCTTTCAATTTTATTTCTCACTATTTCTCTTTGTAATAACGCAGTGATGAACGCAAGTGAGCGCACCACGAGAACCATAATACGTTTGTTGTCAGGGAAGTCCCCTCGATCCTTTTCTCTTTACGTCTAGTTTAACATTTATTTTAAAAAACGCAGTATCGTCATGAAAATCTTAAATGGAAAGTAAAGAGATAAATGAATCTGAATCAACCCTGACCCAAGGTATCACGAGTAGGACTGCTTTCCCATCAAACATGATTTTTTTACTTTCTTTCAAGGATTTGTTGCATGAGGTTTTCAGATGCACCTTCTGTACATATTTTTTTTGTGTGTGGATTTCTTTTCTTTCAAACCTTTCTTCACTAGTGTGTTTTGATTTCTCCCTTATGCCTACCAGTCTTTCTTTGAAATACACATACTTTCATTATGAACTGTTCAGACTAAGAGAACATAAAAAAAATCCTCTAAAATGACTGTTGAAAGTTTGTCTAAACATCAATTGTGTTATACTTCTGAAATTTACAGCCATGTTGATGAAAGCCTGTTGTTTGAAATAATTTTATTGATTTCAATCTGTAAGTGAAGCATGTCACGATCATCCATTATCTTCTTACGTTGTCCCTGTTCCTTAAGGGAATAACTCATAAGATGTCTCCCTTCTTTCAAAGGTCGGTTTTGTAAACAAACCATCTCTGAATCTTAATGAAGGACAGTTTAAAAAAAAAAAAATCTTTCAAGGTCTGTATAAAATATGTCTAAAGTATCATAATTTTCAACGTCACCCTGCTCAATTATATATCTTTAAAAACCAAATAAATCACTAAAGAGTTGTGGGAAGTGCTTGTAAACCCGCTGGGATGCTGAACAGGTCTGCTGGCAGTCGGTAAATGCATGCATGACGCCAAGACAACTTTGTCGGGGTACTGAACAGGCCCGCTGGCAGTGAAGCAATGTTGGGTATATGAAAATTCGTAAGTATGAAATCTCTTGACCTTAAAATGTCCTTTATTCTGATCTGGAACTTCTTGGCAGGATACGGATATCAGAGTGGGTTAAATGGCAACCCTGTTGAGGCTATGGATGCCTGCTGGCAGCAGTGGATCTATCAACAGTATTGGAGATTTTATCTTTAATATCATGACTTGCTTGTCTTAAGACTGTTATCATTTTTCATCTTTTAAGCACAGCTAGAATTCTTTGATTAATGATGATGTTTAAACAATTTTCTAGTTTTTTTTGAGTTAGAATTCTTCTCGTTATCCTAATCTGGACTTGTTCTTTTGGCAGAGATAACTGATTCTACCAGTGTGTCGCCATTGTTGGCATCCATTTTGCAATTTTATCTTTTCCTTACAAGCTGCCTACACAAGGGTTTTGAACCCTCAATACTCGTTGCAATTCTTTAAAACAAAACGATATTATTATCTTGTGAATTCACACACCTGCCTTTTGTTTTCATTTTCATGATTGCAAGCGTGAAAACCTTGAGTTGGAACTCATTGTCGATGGCATTAAAATCATCATAGGATTATTACGAATAATCTTGTTCTTGTGGTCATTTCACCTCTAACTCAATAATGGTCAACAATTGGCAAGACACCAAACCTTTACTCACTTTGCATTTTTGTTAATATGACTTCATTTTATAAGTTTGTGATGCAATGATATTTTGGTGATTGTGATTGAATCCTTGATACAATGGTGGTATGATGTTCTATTGTCTTTGATCAAATCCCTTGGTGCAATGGTTTCATGAAAATGCATTAACATTGTGATTAAACCCATGGTACAATGGTCGATGTAGTTGTTTCTTTGAATCATACACATACTATTGTTGATTTAACATACAAACCAATTGTTGGTTATGAACACTATAGTTTGAAAATATTTATTTGATATTTGGTCAAAATCTTTTGGTTATATGTTATGGATTTCGATGAGTATGTGATTAATCCATTTGATATTTGGATTTTGATGTGAATTATTTGGATTACCGTCGATTGTACATATCAATTTGAATATTTTGCATGGTTTCATTTCATTGCAACACGCTCGCACGCATAGGCATTAACGTCTTCCTTGCATCTCGGGATACCTCTACTTATTTTGAGAAAACTGTGGGAATTTTTCCTGTGTCTACTCTGTCAAACCCTCACCGATTACCCTGTTGACTATGTGTTATTTGCTATGAATCCTGTAGTGTAAATTGGACCCCATGGTGTCCAAACTTTGTTATGTGCTAGAGGAGACTGCTCAGGCTAATCTCGTAATTGCCTCCTAGAGACACGTTTTTGCGTGGGCGATTATGTGCAAACGGTTTTCAATCAGATCAAACCCTTGAAAACCCAGAACTGAAATTATCCCCTTTACCTTCTTGATGGGCGGTTTCCTCAGAAATCGAGTTATTACAGAGATCTAGCTCATCCTTTAGAGGTCAAATTTCATATCTTATCCGTGGCTGAAAGGTGCGTTTTGGGTATGTGTGCATTTGCTGAAATGTTTATTACTTCTCCAGGCCTATGCCTCAGAACCCCTCTCACTCAACTTGCCATTTCCCATCCTACACTCAGCCTCCCACTGTGAACCCTTGATCAATTCAAAGGATATTGAACCAATCTGCCAGGAGGATTTACATCTACAGGGCATGTGATTTTTAAAGAAAAAACGTGTAAGCAGCTACAACCATCATGATTCGATTTGATTGCACAATGGCTGGTATGATTTTGTTTAATTTTAGCATGATTATATCTTTCTTAAATTAGTATAAACGATTTTCTTTGAATTACCATAAATGATTGTGTTTGCTTTGAATTGGTATAAATTATTTGCTTTGAATTAGCATAAACGGTTTGTTTTGAATTAGCAAGAATGATTTTGTTTTTTTTGAGTTAGTAATCAAGGATTTGTTTGATAGATCACATACTTTTCTATTACCGTTGGATTAATGTAAAATGGTTTTGTTTGCAAATGTGACCAGCTACAAAATCGTGAGATTATGTTAGCTGGTCATAAAATTTGGATTATTGTTGATTTTACAACTAAACACTATCTAAAACTTGTTTATTCTTATCCATCTACAGGTACACACGAATTTCAATGGGAATTAGATCTGTTGTGGCAGTTTCAGAACATGTTTTTTGTTACATATTTTTGGGATTAGATTGTTAGTCTTAGGCAGAAATAGGAATCTGGGAGATTGTTCCCATATATTTTGCAAACAGTTTTTGATAATTCCCATAGGGATGTTTTACCCTGTGGCCTTTATATACACATTATTTTTGTAAACAATCCATCACAGTTGGGAGAACAAGGACTATGGACTTATTAGGATACAGACTGGAATGAAAGTGGATGTTTTGTAACAACTTTAGCTTTCAATATATCAAACTTTTATTTTGAGTTTTGTTCATATCAGTTTGTAATCAAATTATCGACTACTTTAGATATCATAATTTGTTGCAGGTTGATGTGATTTGGTTTATGTGTTGTCCATATTTGATGTTTCTTATTTTACGTACAAAAATTATCATGTTTCAATTTAATGAGCAAAACGTTTTTCTTCTTTGTTAAGTGAACTGTTATGTACAAATGTTCGCACTGGGATTTATCTAAATGTGATGATCTGTAAATTATAAGATTGTTTTTTTTTTGTCTTGTTTGTTTTGTCATTCGTATTCAAAGAGCATTGCTGCTTCCCGTTTACGAGAAGCTTGTGCAAAGATCTACGGTGGATTTCTCCCAGCAAACAGCTAAACTGAGTGTTGTGAACAGGGCAAATAGGAAGCGTTACTCCAGGTTAGTTTGTTATTTTCAATTTAATAGTTAAATAAATTTGAGATTCTTAGTAGTTTAGATAGATATTTAGTTCAGATTTATAGTTAGGATCATTATTTTAATTGGTCAACTTAGATAGTTTTAATTTTTATTCATTTCTCATAAAAATTATAAAAATAAAAAATAATAGTTTCGCTGTCATAAAACATTTTACCAATGATTTTTGCAAATTTAGATCAAAATTTGTATCCTATAAATACTGTACATATATAGTTGAGATCTAATTTTGTTGATAGTTGAACTTTTAATTTCATAGAATTATTGTTTTGTAATATTAGTTAGTGAACTGTATATATATTTCAGATTTGTATATAGTTTGTTGTAGCCATTTTTTTTACTTAGATTAGTTTCCTTAGCTTAGTTTTTTTTTTTCGTTTTCCTAGGAATTATATCGGCCCACGGAGCTGCTAAACCTGTCGGAGTGGATCATTCCAAATGGCTTGGGTTATTTAGACAACCCCAGACCGGATCCAACCTTGAAAGAAACAGGTTGGTTGGACAGGAAGATGAATTCTGATATGCAACAACATAGGGTTTTATGGTACAATATTTGAAAGGATATACCAATTGTGATAGTAATTTAAATATACAAAGCAGGTGGGGGCATATAATATTAGACTAGAAAATGATGACTTGGCAGCAATGGGCCTTTGTTCTCTCCCCATTTCCACTTTTTCCATTTTCTATTATCCCTTTTTCTTTTGAATTTCTCTTCTTAGTGGTCTTTCTGAAAATGCCTTGGTGTGTGGGTTGGCGGATTCACGGGTTCACATTTATGGTCATGCTTCTACCTTATTCCATACTTACCCACTTTGTCGATTGTGGGTGTCAGGTTGGCGGGTTCAAGATTGATACCCTGGCTTCCGAGGTTTCACGATATACAAATTAGTCATTGTTAGGGTCCTAACCCACACATAGGTAGAACAATATATTCGGAAGTAATAAAGGTCAATATTAATAAGGCCTTTCAATAAAATAGAATAAGGCAGATGTAAGAAGACCTAATAGAAGCTTCTGCTTTTAGAAGGATCTTCCTCTAGATGCTTCGTTTTAGTATAAATAGGAATCGAGGGTATGGGAACCCTAGCTGGGATATTATTGTAATAGAGCTCTGCTCAACTAGAGGTTGCCCCCTTGAAGAGGCCCATGAATATTGCTTTTAGATTCAATGTGTTATTTTTGTTGCTATTCTTATATCATTTCAATGTTATTGTGGTGAATGTTCTGGTTATATTGTTGTTATTCTGCCATTACTAGCATTTTATTTCAGTTCTGCATAAATTTTATATCTGGTATATTACAAGTGGTATTAGAGCACTTTCCTCGGCAGAAAGTGTGGGTTAATTTTTTTTTAGGGTAGAGACGTATTTCGACGTCTTTAAGCCCTAGAGATCTGTCGTTACACGCATAAACCTGTAGTTGAGGGATTCATACATGTAGGAAATACAAGTGGTACTTAAGCGCACATCTGTTGGCCACCGTGTAACCCCTGTTGGTACCCCTTCGAGTGGTAGTGTATCAGACAACACTTGTGTACAAATCGGCCTAGATTACCTGAAGCCCTCTTTAGATAAACCGATTGGCCGCCTGACTGCTATAGTGTCACCGAGAACAACACTCAGGAAGATACTCTCTAGTACCTGGGTAGTCGGGTAGTACGGATAAGGGTACGGTCTATCCTCAGTTAGTGCCCTAAGATATTGGGCCGAGTACTACTGTTGGACCCCGCATGTATATCATAGAGTTATAGAACAAGGCAAACCCTTGTCTGTAGAACCCTTGAATACCTAACCCTTGGGGGACAAAAACATAAAAAAATTAAAAAATACAAGATCTATTGTCGAGCAACTGTGTTCGGGTTGCCAAGTAAATACACATTTCTTTCTGGTTAATCATTTGGGAATTTCCTCTCTGTAGTATTCTTCATACCGGAGTATAAATCTGCAAAAAAAAAATGTCTAGAAATCGTTTCACCATTATTTGAGACCTATTCCATTGGATTCATCTCTTTTCCATTATCACATCCATCCATATCTCTGCCAAAAAAATTTACCCCACCCGCCCGCCCCTTTTCAGTTTCCTCATCCTCATGGCCCTTACTCGTAGCCAAGACTTGGAAGATCACTTCAACACCTTGCAATATGGTCTCATTGAGACCCAACAAGAAGTGAAACAACCCAATGCCAATGTTTTCACCATCAATACAACCATGTAGTCCTCAATGGGGGAAATCAAACAAGACCTCACCACCCAACTTGAATCAGTCTTTTCGGCACTATGCACAAAACTGCATATCCCTATAGATAACCCTTCATCTTCCTCACCTCCACATACTGAAGGTGACCATTCCTCTCATTCCCATACCTTGCAGAACCATCACTTAAAACATGACCTACGCCTTCCGCGGGTGGATGTGACCAAATTTGATGGCTCGGACCCCACTGGTTGGGTAACCCAAATGGAATATTACTTCTCTTTATACAACATTACAGATGACTTGGAAAAACTTCGGTATGGTGTTCTCCATCTAGATCAAGAACGTTGGCAATGGAGAAAAACTTCTCGTCAAGGGTATATTTCTTGGACACACTTTGTGGCAGAGCTTTATGAACGCTTTGACACTGACACCAACCATTTGGTCCATTTGACAAAGATGAAACAATTAGGAATAGTGGAAGACTTTATAGCTACCTTTGAGCGCCTAAATTTTAGAACAGAGGGCATGTCTGATGCCTTTTTCCGAGAGTGTTTTATCAATGGCCTCAAGGATGGAATCTGGGCCCATGTCCTCATGGCTCGGCCTGAGAGTTGGGTGGAGGCTACCAAAAGAGATAAATAAGCACAATAGGTTGTATCTTCTCAAAACCGAAAACCCTCCTTTATCCCTTGCCCTAAACCAGTAAATCCCACTACTCCCTCTACTCCACTAAATATCCAAAAATTGACCAGGGATGAAATGGCTGAACGCCAACTCAAAGGCCTTTGTTATAACTATGATGACAAATATTTCCCGGGCCACAAGTGTAAATAACAAAATATTTTTATGGCCATCTCCAAGGAGATTTCAAAAGAAGATGAAGAAACTCCCTCCGTGTCTGAGTCACCTGAATCCACTGACATAACCCCTCCCTCAGACCCTACCAAAGTAGAACCAGTCATTTCCCTCAATGCTCTCACTGGATTCTATGCTCCCCAAACCCTCAAGCTAATCGATTACATCAAGAATCATAAGGTCATCATTCTGGTTTTTAGTGGCAGCACCCATAATTTTATTCATCGCCACATTGCCCAGGAAACTCATTGCTACATCCATGCCGTCAATAATTTCCAAATCATGATTTCCAATGGTGGTTCCATGAAATGTGGAGGGCATTTTGAAAATGTGTGTCTCCAAATTGGTGACTACCACCTCAAATCCCATATGTTTTCTATTGACATGGGAGGTTGTGACATTGTGTTGGGTGAAGACTAGATAAGAAATTTGGGTCCCATTCTCATGGATTTTAAATACTTAAGCATGCAATTCGACTAGGAGGGCCACCAATATAAGTTCCAAGGAATCACCGTTGGTTCACCTGAGATCATTAGTTCCCGTCGCATGGAAAATTTGCTCAAAAAGGGTTATTCTGGTGTTATCACACAACTCCATGCCATACAAGAAATAGAGACACCCTTGGTACCACAAGACATCCAAGCCATCCTTTCTAAACATCAATTGGTCTTTTCCACTCCCCAAGGCCTCCCTCCTTCCCGTGGTGTTCATGATCATTCCATTCCCCTTGTACCTGGAAGCCTTCCTCCCAATATTCGTCTATATCATCACCCCTTTTCCCCAAAAAATGAAATTGAGAAAATTGTCTAGGAACTCCTTAATGCAGGTGTTATCCACCCTAGTATGAGCCCCTACTCATCTCTTATGATCATGGTCCTAAATAAAGAAGGTTCTTGGAGAATGTGTCTTGACTTTCGTGCCCTCAACAAACTTACCATCAAAGACAAATCCCCCATTCCTATCATTGATGACCTCCTAGATGAATTGAGTGGCGTCGAATTCTTCACTAAACTGGATCTCCATTTGGGCTACCACCAGATACATATGAAAGAGGTAGAAACTCCCAAGACTGCCTTTAGAGCTCATGAGGGCTACTATGAGTTTTTGGTCATGCCCTTTGGCTTGTGTAATGCCCCCTCCACCTTCCAAAGCCTCATGAATCATGTCTTTCATCCTTTTCTCCACCATTTTGTCTTAGTTTTCTTTGATGATATCCTCATCTATAGAAAAACCTGGACAGACCATCTTGCTCATGTGGATCGAGTTCTCCATATACTCTCTCAACACCAATTTTTCCTGAAACAGTCTAAATGTGCTTTTGGCACCTCATAAGTAGAATATTTGGGTCATCTGGTTGGAAAAGATGGCGTCAGGGTGGATCCTAAAAATATTGAAGCTATGCAAGACTGGCCTCACCCAAAGACTCTTAAGATCTTGTGTGGATTTCTAGGCTTAACAAGGTATTATCACAAGTTTGTTAAGAATTATGGGAAGATTGCAGCACCTCTCACTTCTCTCCTAAAAAAGAAACCTTTCACTTGGACTCCAGTCGTTGCTCAAGATTTTCAGACCTTGAAGATGGCCATGTGCACCACTCCATTCCTCGCCCTTCCCAATTTCACAAAGACCTTTGTGTTGGAATGTGATGTCTTAGGGAAAGGAATTGTTGTCATCCTTATGCAAGAGGGTCAACCTTTGGCCTTTACCAGCAAGCAACTATCTGAAATAAATCTGGGCAAATCCATCCATGAAAAGGAAATGTTGGTTATTCTGCATGTCGTGGATCTGTGGCATCATTATCTATTGGGGAAACATTTCCAAATTAAGACAGACCATCAAAGCCTCAAGTATTTTCTGGAACAATGCATTTCATCCCTAGAACAACAAAAATGGGTGACTAAACGCATTGGATATGATTATGAGATCATTTATAAGAAAGGAAAAGACAATGTGGTTGCGGATGCACTTTCCCAAAAATATGAAGATGAAGAATCCCTTTTTTCTCTTTCATTTATTGAACCAGATTGGCTCCAAGATGTTCACCAGGAATGGCTACAAGATCCAAAAAGTTCACAGTTGATCCACCAATTATAGTCCAAGGCTCCAGTTTCCCCAGGGTACTCTTGGCTCCATGAGGAACTTCGATAGAAAGGTTGTTTGTATTTAAGTAAACAATCAAAGCTTAAATCCACGGTACTTTCTGAGCTTCATGCTACACCCACAACATGGCACTTTGAGTTCACCAAAACCTATGACAAGGTCAAACGTTCCTTTTTCTGGGATGGTATAAAATAGGACATTCATAATTTTGTAGTTGAATGTGATTTGTGTCAACGCAACAAGGGAGAAACAGTAAAATCATTGGGAACACTACAACCGATCCCGATTCCACCTGCTATTTGGAAGGATATCTCTATGGATTTTATTATCGGCTTACCCAAATCAGGAAATAAATCCGTCATCATGGTGGTTGTTGATCGCCTTTCTAAGTATACTCATTTCTGCACCCTTCAACACCCGTTTACAACATCCACGGTGGCTCAAATCTTTATGGATCAGGTCTTCAAGATTCATGTCATGATGCACTCTATTGTTTCTGATCACGACCCAACTTTCACAAGAAATTTTTGGCAAGAAATGTTCAAGATACAAGGCAACGAATTTCATCTCAGCACAACTTATCATCCCCAGACTGATGGCCAAATGGAAGTTGTCAACAAGTGATTGGAAACATATTTGAGTTGTTTTTCCTTGGAAAAGAAAAATCAGTGGGCTCAATGGTTACCCCTACCTGATTGGTGGTACAACACTTCATACCATACAACTACATGCATGACTCCCTTTGAAGTAGTATATGGACAGAAGCCACCCTCAGTTCTCTCATACTTACCAGGTGCCTCGAAGGTCCAGGCAGTTGACCTAACACTTACAACTGGAGAGGCTATTCTCCGTACCCTTAAAGAGAATTTGTTCATGGCACAAAATTGCATGAAGCAACAAGCAGATCAAGGTCACTCTGAACGTCAATTTGAAGAAGGGGATCAGGTGTTTCTTCAACTGCAACCTTACAAGAAAACTTCCCTCAAGGCCAAGAATTGTTATAAGCTAGCACCCAAATTTTATGGTCCTTATATCGTACTCAAGCATGTGGGACAAGTTTCCTATCAATTAGATTTGCCTAGCAATTCGAAGCTACATCCTGTTTTTCATGTTTCATGCTTAAAGAAGGTGATTGGAGCTAAGTGCCAAATTCAAGCCAACCTTCCAGAGTTAGATGAATAAGGATCCATTTGACTACAGCCAGAAGCAGTTTTGGACCAGCGTGAGCATCTCCTACATCATAGAACCATAAAGGAAGTGCTAGTACAGTGGAAAGATACAACTCTAGTAGACGCCACTTGGGAACCAGCTACCATTCTTTAGCAATTTTCTCATCTCAAGCCTTGAGGACAAGGTTGTTTTTAAGGGGGAAGACATGTTAGGGTCCTAAACCACACATAGGTAGAACAATATATTCGGATGTAATAAAAGTCAATATTAATAATGCCTTTCAATAAAATAGAATAAGGCAGATGTAAGAAACCCTAATAGAAGCTCCCGCTTCTAGAAGGATCTTCCTCTAGATGCTTCTTTTTAGTAAAAATAGGAGTCGAGGGTATGAGAACCCTAGATGGGATATTATTGTACTAGAGCTCTTCTCAACTGGAGTTTTCCCCCTCGAAGAGGCCCGTGAACATTGCTTTCAAATTCAAAGTGTTATTTCAGTTGCTATTCTTATATCATTTCAGTGTTATTGTGGTGAATGTTGTAGTTATATTGTTGTTATTCTGCCATTACTAGCATTTTATTTCAGTTTTGCATACATTTTATATATGGTATATTACAGTCTTTATGCCTCTCCATGATGCCCTATTTACTGTTACACATTAAATTTCTAGAAAAAATTAGAGGCATACAATTTGATGCTTGGGTCCTCATGTTTCCTAAGTATCCCTTGACACCATATTTCGTATTCCATCTCCTTCCACCCTGCATGTGACATTAAGAACTATTATGGACAGTATACAATGCATATGCTTGTTTAGTCTTTCTGATGTTCATCTACACATGATTGCATCAAAAAAAGTTGGACTAGTGACATGGCCATCAACAGTTAGTCATCCCATACATTAGCAAACCGACAAGGCCAAAGGTAAAGATGTATACATTCTGTTCCTAGTATGTTTACCAAAAAAATATCCTCAATTATTTATTCATTTATGGCATGGTGAATATGATGATGTCATATGCAATACATGCTTTGCAGTTCACAAGAAGTATCAACAAGTGCAAGTGAGACATCGAACATAGCGCAGGTTCCACAGACTAAGAGATGTGGTTGCAAAACTCTAGCTCCATAATTCATTGAATCTATGCGTCTACCTATAAATTTATGAGTACACCCAAGGTACTATCAATAGAGGGCTTGAACAACCGCCGACCTGGACAAGTGTTCATCGGGGACATAATGGTTGTCTATAACACCTACTTGGACAAGGCAAATAAAACTAGATCCATTATGTGTGCTGACATGAAAGACAAGGAGGCCATGATGACAGTCACACTGACTATTCCTACAAAACTTGTTCAGAAACATGTAGAAAAGATATTGTTGGTTAATAGGATATCCATTACAAATTTTAATATATTTCCCAAAACAGTATATGACCGTGGTGACTGTGATTGGATTTTTTCACTCAATGAAACAAGTATTGTGGAAAAAAATTCCATTGTTTGTTCAAAATTTTGTTTCGTCCTACATGAAACTATCAACCAACTTGCACAGAGAAATGACATTTACCCAATCAGAACCATTGGCACAGCTTTCACACTGGCGAGAAAACTTGGCTCGCAACACAGTCTCCATATAAAAGATGGAGAGTCGGAAAGAGACAAGGAAATGGTACCATTCTCCATATCCAGTTTTGTCCTTTACTTTCACATGTGCATGTATCTTGGTTAAGTTACACAAATATTTCACTGTTCCATGTTATAGCTACAATTTTTCAATACCTATTCAAATTTATTTTATTCAATGGAACAACAATTTCATAAAGGGAAATTTCCACTTATGCTCTTAAAAAATATAACAAAGAAAATGGATGTTAGAGAAAGGATCTTTCACACAACCCAAGCAACATTTGTAATAGAGTTGCGAGAAGACATAGTACAAGATCTGAAGAAAATAACTAGCTCTACAACTGTTGTGTGTATACATCTACATAATCATCCTCACTTTGCTCATACAAATAGCCTTCACCAAATTTCTGCGGTTTATTTATTTATTTTTATTTTTTGGGGGGGGAGGGTGCAGTTGTGTATTATATTGTTCAGTGTATTAATTTCTATGCTCACATTTCCAGGTTGAAGATGTTTTGGTTGCAGTGAATGTGTACTCGGCCCCCTTTGAGCCTATATGTGACAAATTAAACTCTCATGCACCTGCATCCTCTTTCATAATTGATGATATGATTGTTTGTCTGCAATGTAGTGAAAAATGTCCATATATATATGGACATTGCCTCAATGTTTCCATCTGAACCATGGGAAACACAACCGTGCATTATACAATTTGGCATCCTCTGTTACAAGATGTGCTTCATGGGTTACCATAATTTGCGTATGAAGCATACCTACAAACAAAGGCAAGAAATGTCTACATATTGTGCGACTTTCAGATACACAACAAATTTAACTTAAATGAAGACAATGCAATATTTCATATAAGTTGAAGGAAAAGAAAAAAAAACAAGAATTTTTTTTATATCAAGCTTTGGCAGGAAACAAAAATATCTCATGTGTCTTTGTAATATTTCTTCAACACCCAGATGAATGTTCGTCGGACTCAAGTACTTGAGAATCTAATTACAAATGGAATCGATGTTGTTATTTTGATGTTTTCTTGCATCTCCCAGTAAGAATTTTGCAATGTGTCTCTACAATATTTCTTCAACAACCAGATGAACGTTCGTCAGACTCGATTACTTGAGAATCTAATTACAAATGCAATCGATGTTGTTATTTTGATGTTTTCTTGCATATCCCAGTAAGAATTTTGCAATGTGTCTCTGCAATATTTCTTCAACACCCAGATGAATGTTCGTCAAACTCGAGTACTTGAGAATCTAATTACAAATGCAATCGATGTTGTTATTTTGATGTTTTCTTACGTCTCCCAGTGAGGATTTTTCATATTTGTTTCAGTGTGAAAATAAAATAAAAAAAACATGGTGGGTGTTTGTTTTTTAGATGGAGGATCTTGCACATTTTTTGGGTGCCCAAGTTTGACAATTGTTTTTCAACTATTTAGCCATGACATGATTTCTACAATTTTCTTTCGGGTGCCCGAATAAAATACAAATTTGTCCCCAATTATACATTTATGGTATGGTATCTGCATTTTATCGATGCCCTAATTGAAAAAAAAAGGAACTTGGCATGGATTGAAACATCAGATTGAGATATTCAGATCTCACTCTAGATATTGCATGCACATAAGATTGTTCAGTCCAAAAATGATATCAAATTGTTTGATGCAAAGGTCGATGCATGATGCTCTATGGAACCTTGTGGGATCTTTATTGTGGCCTATTTGTAGTTTACATGGTTCTTGGTTGTATTCTTTGTCTGTTAATTTGTATATCGCGAAACTCTGAGTGTTGTTTGGAGGACACAGAATAATAGAATTGCAATTTTTTTGCCAGCTAGCCTGCAAGTCCGCCTATCAATTTGTATAGTGTGGAACTTTGGGTGTTGTTTGTAGGACACATAACTATAGAGGACATGATTTTCCCTTTAATATAACCTCTGTGATGCAAATGTATAATGTGGCTCATTTTAGCACTTTTCCTTGATCGATGAACTTGGTAAAATTAATCTCATGGAATAATTTGAAATAAACGAATATATATTGTGCGAATTCCAATGGAGATATCATATCAACAAGAGGCCCTTAAAATTCAGATTGGTCATTGTTATACTTACGGTGATAGAATTTAAAAAAGATTTGGTTTTTTTACTTCATTTTTTTTTAAATAAGAGATTTAACATCATTTAATAATTTTATGTAATTAAATTGTACAATATGAATATTTAATATTAATAATTTAGTATTTGAATATAATGTTTTTAGATAATGTTAGATAGTTGATAGGGATCATCATCTGTAAACAATCGCAATATTGAGCCCGCCAGCCCTGGAGTTCGTCTGCCAATTTGTATATCGCGGAACTCCAAGTGTTGTTTGGAGGACACATAACAATACAAGTGCAATTTTGAGCCAGCTAGCCTACAAGTCCACTTGTCAGTTTGTATATCACGAAACTCTAGGTGTTATTTGTAGGACACAGAATAATAGAGGCCCAATGTTGAGCCCGCTAGCCGGAGAACCCGCGATCTAAAAATTAGAAATAAATGAATATATGCTATGCGAAGACCAATTGAGCTATCATATCAACAAGAGGCCCTTAAAATTCAAATTGGTCATTGTTATACTTGCGGTGATAGAATTTTAAAAAGATTTGTTTTATTTACTTCATTTTTTTTTTAAATAAGAGATTTAACATCCTTTAATAATTTTATGTAATTAAATTGTACAGTATCAATATTTAATATTAATAATTTAGTATTTGAAAATATTTTTTTTAGATAATGTTAGATAGTTGATAGGGATCACCATCCGTAAACAATCGCAATCTTGAGCCCTCCAGCCCTAGAGTTCGTCTGTCAATTTGTATATCGCTGAACTCTGAATGTTGTTTGGAGGACACATAACAATAGAAGTGTAATGCTGCGCCAACCATCGCACAAGTTTGCCTCTCAATTTGTATATCGCAAAACTCTAGGTGCTATTTGTAGGACATGAAACAATATAGGCCCAATTTTGAGCATGCCAGCCCGAGAAATCGTGATCCAAAATTTGAAATAAACGAATATATACTGTGCGAAGTCCAATGGAGCTATCATATCAACAAGAGGCCCTTAAAATTCAAATTGTTTGTTGTTATACTTGCGGTAATAGAATTTTAAAAAGCTTTATTTTGTTTACTTCTTTTTTTCTTTAAATAAGAGATTTAACATCCTTTAATAAATTTATGGAATTAAATTGTACAATATCAATATTTAATATTAATAATTTAGTATTTGAAAACAATATTTTTATATAATGTTAGATAGTTGATAGGGATCACCATCCGTAAAAAAATTCAATCTTGAGACCGCAAGCCCTAGAGTCCATCTGTCAATTTGTATATCACGGAAATCTGAGTGTTGTTTGGAGGACAAAGAAAAATAGAAGTGAAATGTTGAGAAATCTAGCCCACAAGTTCGTCTGTCAATTTCTATATCGCAGAACTCTGGGTGTTATTTGTAGGACACATAACAATAGAGGCCCAATTTTGAGCCCGTTAGCCCGAGAACCCACGATCCAAAAATTTGAAATAAACGAATATATATTGTGTGAAGTCCAATGGAGATAGAATCTCAACAAGAGGCCCTTAAAATTCAAATTGGTCATTATTATACTTGCGGTGATAGAATTTAAAAATTCATTTTTTTGTTTACTTGTTTTTTTTTAAATAAGAGATTTAAGATCCTTTAATAATTTTATGTAATTAAATTGTACAATATCAATATGTAATATTGATAATATAGTATTTGAAATAAAGTTTTTAGATAATGTTAGAAAGTTGATAGGGATCACCATCCGTAAACAATCAAAATATTGAGCCCCCCAGCCCTGGAGTCTGTCTGTCAATTTGTATATCGCAGAACTCTGAGTGTTGTTTGGAGGACACAGAACAACATAAATGCAATGTTGAGCTAGCCAGCTTGAAAGTTCGTCTGTCAATTTGTATATCATAGAACTCTGAGTGTTGTTTGAAGGACACAAAACAATAGAATTGGAATTTTTTTGCCAACCGGTCCGCAAGTCTGCCTGCCAATTTGTATAACGTGGAAATTTGGGTCTTGTTTGTAGGACATAGAACTATAGAGGACATGCTTTTCCCTTTAATATAACCTCTGTGACGCAAATGTAGTATGTGGCTCATGTTAGCACTTTTCATTAATCGATGAACTTGGTAAAACTAATCTCCTGAAATAATTTGAAATAAATGAATATATACTCTCTGAAGTCCAATGGAGTTATCATATCAACGAGACGCCCTTAAAATTTAGATTGGTCATTGTTATACTTGCGGTGATAGTATTTAAAAAATCTTTGGTTTGTTTACTTCATTTTTTTTTAATTAAGAGATTTAACTTCCTTTCATAATTTTATGTAATTAAATCGTACAATATCAATATTTAATATTAATAATTTAGTATTTGAAAACAATGTTTTTAGATAATGTTAGATAATTGATAGGGATCACCATCCGTAAACAATCACAATCTTGAGCCCTCCAACCCTTGAGTCCATCTGCCAATTTGTATATCGCGGAACTCCGAGTGTTGTTTGGAGGACATAGAACAATAGAAGTGCAATGTTGAGCCAAATAGCCCACAAGTCCACCTGTAAATTTGTATATCGCAGAACTCTGGGTGCTATTTGTAGGACAAACAAAAATAGAGGCCCAATTTTGAGCGCGCCAGCCCCAGAACCGACGATCCAAAAATTTCAAATAAACGAATATATAATGTGTGAAGTCTAATGGAGCTATCATATCATCAAGAGACCCTTAAAATTCAAATTGGTCATTGTTATACTTGTGGTGATAGAATTTAAAAAATATTTGTTTTGTTTACTTCATTTTTTTTAAGTAAGAGATTTAACATCCTTTAATAATTTTATGTAATTAAATTGTACAATATCAATATTTAATATTAATAATTTAGTATTTGAAAATAGTGTTTTTATATAATGTTAGGTAGTTGATAGGGATCACCATCCATAAACAATCACAATCTTGATCCCGCTAGCCATGGAGTTCGTCTGTCAATTTGTATATCGCGGAACTCCAAGTGTTGTTTGGAGGACATAGAACAATAGAAGTGTAATGTTGAGCCAACCATCCCGCAATTATCCCTATCAATTTGTATATCGTGGAACTCTGGGTGCTATTTGTAGGACACGAAACAATAGAGGCCCAATTTTGAGTCCGCCACCCCGAGAACCCGTGATCCAAAAATTTGAAATAAACAAATATATAGTGTGCGAAGTCCAATGGAGCTATCATATCAACAAGAGGCCCTTAAAATTCAAATTGGTTGTTGTTATACTTGCGATGATAGAATTTAAAAAATCATTCGTTTGTTTACTTCATTTTTTTTTTAAATAAGAGATTTAACATCCTTTAATAATTTTTTGTAATTAAATTGTACATTATCAATATTTAATATTAATAATTTAGTATTTAAAAATAATGTGTTGATATAATGTTAGATATTTGATAGGGATCACCATCCATAAACAATCGCAATCTTGATCCCGCCAGCCCTGGAGTTCATCTGTCAGTTTGTATATCGCTGGACTCTGAATGTTGTTTGGAGGACACATAACAATAGAAGTGCAATGATGTGCCAACCATCCCGCAATTCTACCTCTCAATTTGTATATTGCAGAACTCTAGGTGTTATTTGTAGGACATTAAACAATAGAGGCCCAATTTTGAGCCCGCCAGCCCGAGAACCCATGATCCAAAAATTTGAAATAAACAAATATATACTGTGCGAAGTCCAATGGATCTATCATATCAACAATAGGCCATTAAAATTCAAATTGGTCATTGTTATACTTGCGGTGATAGAATTTAAAAAAGATTTATTTTGTTTACTTCATTTTCTTTTAAATAAGAGATTTAACATCCTTAATAAATTTATGTAATTAAATTGTACAATATCAATATTTAATATTAATAATTTAGTATTTGAAAATAATGGTTTTAGATAACGTTACATAGTTGATAGGGATCACCATCCGTAAACAATCACAATCCTAAGACCGCCAGCCCTAGAGTCCGTATGTCAATTTGTATATCGCAGAAATCCGAGTGTTGTTTGGAGGACAAAGAACAATAGAAGGGAAAGGTTGCGAAATCCAGCCCGCTACTCCATTTTTCAATTTGTATATCACAGAACTCTGGGTGTTATTTGTAGTACACATAACAATAGAGGCCAAAATTTTGAGCACGTTAGCCAGAGAAACCGCAATCCAAATTTTTTAAATAAACGAATATATATTGTGTGAAGTCCAATGGAGATAGAATATCAACAATAGGCCCTTAAAATTCAAATTGGTCGTTGTTATACTTGCGATGATAGAATTTAAAAAATCATTTTTTTGTTTACTTTTTTTTTTTAAATAAGAAATTTAACATCCTTTAATAATTTTATGTAATTAAATTGTACAATATCAATATGTAATATTAATAATTTAGTATTTGAAAATAATGTTTTTAAATCATTTTAGAAAGTTGATAGGGATCACCATTCGTAAACAATCACAATATTGAGCCCCCCAGCCCTGGAGTCTGTCTGTCAATTTGTTTATCGTAGAACACTGAGTGTTGTTTGGATGACACAAAATAACAGAAGTGCAATGTTGAGCTAGCTAGCCTAAAATTCCCTTTGTCAATTTGTATATCATAGAACTCTCAGTGTTGTTTGAAGGACATAAAACAATAGAATTGCAATTGTTTTGCCAACCAGCCCGCAAGTCCGCCTGCCAATTTGTATAACGTGGAAATTTGGGTGTTGTTTGTAGGACATAGAACTATAGAGGACATGTTTTTCCCTTTAATATAACCTCTGTGACACAAATGTAGTATGTGGCTCATTTTAACACTTTTCCTTAATCAATGAACTTGGTAAAATTAATCTCTTGGAATAATTTGAAATAAATGAATATATACTCTGTGAAGTCCAATGGAGCTA
Organism: Picea engelmannii; assembly: GCA_009831015.1. NCBI lineage: Eukaryota > Viridiplantae > Streptophyta > Pinopsida > Pinales > Pinaceae > Picea > Picea engelmannii. The sequence continues at coordinate 88,361 of ML813237.1, forward strand.
GACGCCCTTAAAATTTAGATTGGTCATTGTTATACTTGCGGTGATAGAATTTAAAAAAACTTTGTTTTGTTTACTTCATTTTTTTTTAAATAAGAGATTTAACTTCCTTTAATAATTTTATGTAATTAAATTGTACAATATCAATATTTAATATTAATAGTTTAGTATTTGAAAATAATGTTTTTAGATAATGTTAGATAATTGATAGGGATCACCATCCGTAAACAATCGCAATCTTGAGCTCGCCAACCCTAGAGTCTGTCTACCAATTTGTATATCGCGGAACTCCGAGTGTTGTTTGGAGGACATAGAACAATAGAAGTGCAATGTTGAGTGTAATGTACCTCAAAAATCATAAAAAAAATAAAAAAAATTGTACATTTATCCTTGAAAAGTTTCGAGATATCAAGCAAGTAAGCTTTCTGTTAGAAGTCTTGAGTCTGAGGTTTTGTTAGAGTCCTTACTGTCATTGTCTGTCCTTACCGTTCAACTTAAGTTTTCTAATTGACAATATAATGAGTATCTACTCATCACTTCAATGTTTAATTAAGATCCTAAAATTTATAATTACTCTCTTATCTGCTAGTATCTATAACTCTACCACGGTCTTAACAATACAAGCAAATTTGGGGTTTTTATGACCAAGAACCCTACATAAAAAAATATTACCCTATGTCTACAATACAGTCGACTTGTAACATGGTCTGTTACTCCCATACCTCTATCCGAGATGAAGATTCTCCAACGTTCTTTTACCAGTCTATTCATTAAATTAATAGAGTTGTTCCCTTAACAATAAATTTTCTTCTAAGTTCCTACATCTTTGTGAAGGAAACATAGGTCAATTGGGATTAGGTGATCATGAGTACCAAACAAAACAAAGGACCCTGTTGTTTGCCAAAAATATGAAATACAGAAAGATTGTGGCCAACATTTTGGGGTTTCAGGATTCGGGGTTTCGCGAGTACAAGAGTCAGACATCAATACACAATATTTCCCGGATTTGGTAGGATATGCCAAGAACTTCGGGGTTTCGAGGTTCGGGATCTTGTGAATACCCAATTCAATCATCAACACACACAACTCCCGAATTTGCGAAAGGTGATCAGTACTTCGGGCATTCGAAGTTTCGCGAGTACAAGAGACAAACATCAATACACAATATTTCCCGAATTTGCGAGGATATGCTGAGCACTTCGGGGTTTCAAGGTTTGGGATCTCATGAATACCCAATTCAATCATCAACACACACAACTCCTGAATTTGCGAAAGGTGATCAGTACTTTGGGAATTCAAAGTTCGAGATTTTGCGAGTGCAATTGTCCAAACTACAACATCAACAAAATTTCCAAAATGTGAAAAAGGAAAACATGAGACCCACATTTCAGGATTTAGGGGTTCAAAACTTCACGAGTTTCGGTGCCCAAACATCGACATATAACAATTCCTAAAATTACGAAAGGAAAGGAACATGGAACTAAAATTTCAGGACTTCGGGGTTCGGAATCTCGCAAATTCAAAATCCAAAACATCAACCAAAACAATTTCCGAAATTGTGAAAATAAAAGAACGTGGAACCAACAATTCGGGATTTTGGGATTTGGGTTTTCGGGGTTTCAAATGTCGAACAACATAACACAATAATTTACGAGTTCCGAAAGGTGAAAGGGTGAGGAAATAACACTTCAGGATTTCAGGATTTGGGTTTTTGGGGTTTCAAATGTCAAACAACATAACACAACCATTCCCGAATTATGAAAAGTGAAAGGATGAGGAATTAACACTTCGGGATTTTGGGATTCGGGGTTTTAGGGATTGCAACTACCAAACAACAACACACTACAACTCCCGAAATCCGAAAAGTGAAAGCTTCAGGGTTTCAAATGCCAAACATCCAACAAAAACAAACTTCCGAAAGGATGTGAAAAGGAGAAGGTGGGTCCTGCATTTTGGGGTTTTGGGGTTTGGAACTTCATGAGTTCAAATGCCCCAAACCTCTTATGTAACCAACTTATGAAATGCGAAAAGGGGGAGCTTCGGGGTTTCGGGATTCAGAACTTTGCGAGTTCAAAATCCATACATCAATATACATGAACCTTCAAAATGAGAAAAGAAAGTTGGACTGAGTTTTCCTCACAGAATTCTGAAAGCCTAAGGTCTTAGGAATTTTCCATGCACAGAAGGGTACAAAGGATAAAAATTTTCTATATAAGGTAAATTCTTATAATATTCACTTAGAGCCTCTTTTAATCAATGCATTAAACATAAATAGTACTAGATCTGTGCATCTATGTAAATACATGATTAAGAATATTATTCCATTAGAGATTGGTCATTATAAAAGATGTTCCAAGGGATCTGAGTTTGGTTTCCTAAGGATGTATCTACAGAGAGGATCTTCCTCATTGTCGTAAATCTCCCTTTTCTACAAAACTATAATTACAGATGTTCTTAACATATATTCCCCATAATAAACCAAAAATGGAAAATGTTACAGATCCAATTTAATCAATACAATGCATCAGAAAAATCATTCAAACAGAGAGTGGACATCATTCTAGTTCAGATTTAATAAGACATCGAAATAAAAACATAGTATCATAGAGAGGGGTATATCAACATATCTGAATCCAATCCACGGGAAGACAAATGGAACAACCACGTTCCTCCCAACCATAGAACAGGGCAGCCAAATCTACTTGCCCGATTCACCCCCTAGCCTGACCATGAATCCATGAGGGTGAACTTGGAAACTCCTCCTTAGCAATGTCCTTGAATTCGAACAATTATCCTCTTGCCTCACACTTACTCAGCAGTGCTCATAGAAAAAAGGCAATTATGTTTCAGTAGGCTCCTCTTGCGTCACACTTAATCCGCAGTGCTCATAATAGCAAGAGAGGTCAAGAATCCTTTCCCGGCATACTTGGCAGTGTCCTGCCTCCTCACATATGCTATTTAACAATCTTTTGCCCGGGTCTTTTTCCCTCCTTTGGGAATTTTCACAGCTCTCTTAATCCCTAATTTTTAGGGGCTTCCAATGGCCAAAACTTTGATTTTCCACTTCTCATAATCAGCTTAGAGGCAGTTCCAACATGTTCCCCACTCATGGAGTCATGGTTAGCTGATTTTTAACCTGGTTGTTCCATTTGTCCTCCTCCAGTTAATATACATATTCTATTGTGATACAAGTGTCATAGTCAAATAGTTAGTTGAGTCCAAACATATCTCTGCTCAACAGTCACAATAATTAAATACAATTATTAAATTCAAAATTTGAAATTGCCATAAATGGCAAAAATTTTCCATATTCAAATTTGCCAAAAACGGAAATAAATTTCCAGCACACAAAAATAAAAAAAATATTTATTTTTGGGGGATGTCACATCCTTTCCCCCTTCATTAAAACACTATCCTCAGTGTTCGTTACTTTCTTGGAATAGGATTGGATGAGATTTCCACAAATCTCCCTCCAATTCCCAAGTGGCCTACTCAAGACTAAAGTGCTTCCATTGCACCTTTACCTGAGCGATGGCTCTGTTACGAAGTGTTATTTCTCTCCAGTCTAGAATGCATAGGGGTTCCACATGGAACTCTCCCTCAGGTTCCACCTACACCAAGTTCCAATCAATCATATGTGTAGGGTCATGAATATACATTTTCAACAAAGAAACATGAAATACATTATGAATTCTTAGATTAGCTGGAAGTGCAAGCTGATATGCTACGGGTCCAATTCGAGCTAGTATCTCAAAGGGCCCACAAAACCTGGGTGCCAGGTTGGCACATTTCCCTAAATTCAGTGAGCTTTTGCGGGCTTTGACTTTCAAATAAACATGGTCTCCCACTTGAAATTCCAAGTGTCATATTTTCTGATCTGCATAACTCTTCTATTTGTCCTGCGCTTCTTTCAAGTTTTGTTGTACCTTTCTTACCATGGTCTCCATTTCTTGGAGCATCTCAGGTCCAACCATGAGTCTGTCAGCTGGGTTATCCCAGCTGATTGGAGTTGTACACTTTCTTTCGTACAGTATTTCGAAAGGGCTCAACTTAGCTGAAGTTTGGTACCCATTGTTATATGCAAATTCTACCAAGTGTAGGTAGTCTTCCCACTTGTTCAGTTTTGTTCTTACATACATGCAGAGCATATCCTCTATGATTTGGTTTGTCCTTTCGGTCTGTCCATCCGTTTTTGGATGATAACTCGTACTGAAATTCAAATTAGTATTTATCCCTGCAAACAATTCCTTCCAAAAAGTGGATGTGAATTTTACGTCTCTATCTGAAATCACCATTTTAAGAATACCATGCAGTCTAAAAATTTATTTCATGAATATTTCAACAATGTTAATATCTTTAAAAGTAGAATTTACATGAATAAAATGTCCAGACTTATTGAGTTTATCAATTACAACCATGATTGAATCATTATGTTTATGAGTTTTAGGCAAACCTGTTATAAAGTCCAGCGATATGGTCTCCCATTTCCATTTTGGTACTGGTAATGGTTGTAATAGGCCGGCTGGATGCTGGTGTTCGGCCTTAACCTACTGACAATTTTGGCACCTAGCCAAATACTTTATTGTTTCTCCCTTCATATTAGGCCAGTAGAATAGTTTTATGAGTGTTGTTATTGTTTTCTGGTAACCTGGATGGCCAAAATATGGTTTCTTATGCACTTCGTCTAAAATAGTTAATTTTAGCTCTACTAAGTCTGGTATGTAAAGTCTATTTTTAAATCTTAATAGTCCTTGTTTGTCGATACTTATATCTGGTTTATCTGAGTTTGTGATACTGTTTTGAAATGATGCCATTATCTTAGTGTAATTTCCATCGTTGATACATGTCCTTATTCTTTGTTCCAGATCACTTTCTGCCTTGTTGATGTTTCTCTCAAATAACCCATGGATTCTACGGCTTAAAGCATCTGCTACTTTATTTTCCTTACCCTTGACATGTCTAACCTCGAATTTGAATTTACTCACGAAGGCTAGCCACCTTTCTTGTCTTGCATTAGGGTCTGGTTGGTTAAAAAGATATTTCACTCCACTATTATCTGTCAATAGTAAGAATTTTCTGCCCATTATATAGCGTCGCCATATTTTTAAGGCATGTATTACTGCTGCCAATTCTAAGTCATGAGTGACATAATTTCTCTCGTGTTCCTTTTATTTTCGGGACTCGTAAAAAATCATGTGCCCTTCCTGAGTTAGAACACCACCTAGTCCCTCTTTACTTACATCAACGAATACTGTGAAATCTTTATCTGGGTCTGCTACCTTTAAAATGGGCGTTGATGTCAATAATTATTTTATCTTGTTAAAAATGTCTTGACACTTTTGCGACCAGTTAAACTTGGTCCCTTTATTTTGTAATGACGTGATAGGGTAGGCTATCTTGGAGAACCCTTCTATAAATCTGCGATAATATCCAGTGATTCCCATGAATGAATGGATATCTACCACATCCTTAGGCACTGGCCATTCCATAATGGATTTTATCTTTTTCGGATCTACGACAATACCTTCCGAGGAAATGACATGTCCTAAATAATGTATTTCTTTTTTATAAAAATCACATTTGTCGAATTTTGCATATAGTTTGTGTTTCCTTAGTGTTTGCAGAATTATTCATAAGTGTTCATCATGTTCCTCCTCCGTTTTAGAATAGACCAGAATGTCATCGATAAATACTATTACAAACTTGTCTAAGTACTGGCTAAAAATGTTATTCATTAAGCACATAAATGTGGCTGGTTCATTAGTGAGTCCGAAAGGTATGAATACAAACTCATAATGTCCATATCTTGTTCAAAAATTTGTTTTGTTTATGTCCTGATCTTTTATCCTAACTTGATGATATCTGGATCGTAAATCCAATTTTGAGAAGATCGTGGCCCCACCAACTTGATCGAACAAATCATTTATCTTGGGTAAGGGGTATTTGTTCTTAATGGTCACTTTTTTTAGTTTTCTATAATCGATACATAGTCTTAGAGTACCATATTTTGTTTTCACAAAGAGGACTGGTGCTCCCCATGGCGATACACTTGCTCTGATATATTCTTTGTCCAACAATTCTTGTAATTGTATTTTTAATTCTGTCAGTTCTGGTATACTCATTCGGTAGGGTGCTTTTGAGATAGGGGTTGATCTGGGTAGTAAGTCTATGGAGAGATCTATCTCTCTCATAGGAGGCAATTCTGGTATCTCATCAACAAACATGTCTCTAAATTCATGTAGGACAACAAAGTCTTCTAACTTGGGCTTATCTTCTTTTTCTAATAGATTTTTCACTTGGATGGTGTAAACTTGACATCCCTTTCTAATACATTTCTTGAATTGCATTGCTGAAACTTTTCTGACTGACACAGGTTTTGGTATACCTTGGGTTGTTCTAATAGTGCCAAAATTATCTTTATAGCTAAGTATCTTTGTATAACAGTCTAGTATTGCTTTGTGTTGTTCCAACCAATCCATCCTGATGATCATATCATAAGATCCTAGTGGTAGGATGTTCAGATTGGTCCTTATCTTTTGACCATCTAAGATGAACTCAAGATCAAAAATAAAGTTAACTACTTTTCTTTTAGTCCCTGTTGGTAGTTGTACAAGCCAAGATTTTGCATGCTCTTGTTTCTTAAGTTTATTCGACTCTACTACATCGGGAGTAATATAACTTAACGTAGATCTAGGCTCAATTAAAACAAAAATTCGAGTGTCACAGATTTTACCTTCGATCTCTACCACTGAGGATTGGTGGTTAGCTTGTCAACCATCTATGGCTGCATTTATATGATGCAGACTTCTGCCCATGTCGCCCACTGTCGAGCCTTCTTGCAGATTGTGAACAACAGTTATGTTTGTTGCAATTAAATGCGGCTAGTTCCTCCTTAGATGAGGCTCTTAACACTCCCAACACTTTAATGGTTCGCGGGAGTTGTCCCCAAACCTCTTCATTCCCAGGTTTACCGATTTACCGCTACCTTGCGTATTTACATGATTGGAGTGAAAATCCTTCCTTGGGAAGATTTTTGTTGCATTCCGATAAGGAGCTGGTTGGTATCCCTTCTTCCGCTAGTTTATTCCATCTTGCTTCTTATCCTTCCAGGTCTTCGGAAACTCTACCCGCTATTTATACTGGTCATAGAACATTCGTGCTTTCTTGAATCCCTCACTCAAGGATTTGGGGTTATCAAACTCAATTCTGTCCCTGTAGGACTATGGTAAATAGCTTAAGAATCGCTGGATTTTTACCTTATCCTCCTGGATGTATGGTACGAACCTTAGTAGTTCCAGAAATTTATTTATAAGGTCCTCCATCGTCATTTGTCCGAGTCACAATGCATAGAATTCTTTCGTCTTCCTTTCATAATAGCTTTCTGAAAGGTATTGTTTCTTAAAATACTTCTTAAAGTCGGACCATTCCAACTATTTCTCCTTTAGGCCCTTGGCCAATTTTAGGTTATGCCACCAAATGTTGGCCTTCCCCTTCAGATTGTAGATGGCTATTCTAACATTCATGTTACTAGAATAGTTGTATATTTGGAAGTATTTTTTGATGTCCAACAACCATGCCTCGACTTCTTCTCCTGTCCTGGATTCTCCATCAAAAGTAGCTAGTCTAATATTTTTAAATTCTCCTTCAAGGTGGTATGTTTGTTTTCTTTTTTTGTCTGGTATGGTTTTGTCTTCAACTAAAGGTGTCCCTTGAGACGAACTGTCTCCTTTTTCTATTTTCGCACCAGATTTCTTGGAGGCCCTTTTGCTGACCTCTTCCTCAGGGTTAGCATCTTTTAGGCTTTTCTTTGTTACTATACTACGCAACAGGACTTCATTTATCTCTTGTTGTTCCTGTTGTGCCTTCTTGAATTTTTCATTGTTGGCCTTGCAAACCTGTAGTTCAACTATAAGGTTTCTCATTGTTTCCAACACCTCTGTGGGTGAGCTTTCCTCACTGTTATGTATTGAATCTCCAGGAGGTCCTTGTTGCGGATTCTCTTCCACCCTGATTTCTGCACCTTCTTGGGCTGCCATTATTCAACACAAAACATAAAAGCTTTATGTTTGTAATCCACAAGATTTATTAGTTTTTTCATAAATCAGAATATATACTAAGAAATTAATGTGGCCCTATTCAAGCCGAGTTTTGTAAATTTTTCTCTGATACCATATGTAATGTACCTAAAAAATCATAAAAAAAAATAAAATTGTACATTTATCCTTGAAAAGTTTCGAGATCTAAAGCAAGTAAGATTTTTGTTAGAAGTCTTGAGTCTGAGGGTTTGTTAGAGTCCTTACTGTCATCATTTGTGCTTACCGTTCAAATTAAGTTTTCTAATCGATGATATAATGAGTATCTACTCATCACTTCGATGTTTAATTAATATCCTGAAATTTATAATTACTCTCTTATCTGCTAGTACCTATAACTCTACCACGGTCTTAACAATACAAGAAACTTTGGGTTTTTTATGACCAGGAACCCTACATAAAAAACATATTACCCTATGTCTGCAATATAGTCGACTTGTAACATGGTCTGTTACTCCCATACCTCTATCTGGGATGAAGATTCTCCAACGTTCTTTTACCAGTCTATTCATTACATTAATAGAGTTTTTCCCTTAACAATAAGTTTTCTTCTAACTTCCTACAGCTTTGTGAAGGAAACATAGGTCAATCGGGTTTCGGTGATCATGAGTACTGAAAAAAACAAAGGACCCTGTTGTTTGCCGAAAATTTGAAATACAGAAAGACTGTGACCAGCATTTCGGGGTTTCGGGATTCGGGGTTTTGCGAGTACAAGAGTCAAACATCAATACACAATATTTACCGAATTTGTGAGGAGATGTCGAGCACTTCGGGGTTTTGAGGTTCGGGATATCGTGAATACCCAAGTCAATCATCAACACACACAACTCTCAAATTTGTGAAAGGTGATCAGTACTTTGGGAATTCAGAGTTTCATGAGTACAAGAGTCGGACATCAATACACAATATTTCTCGTATTTGCGAGGAGATGCAGAGAACTTTGGGGTTTCGAGGTTTAGGATCTCGTGAATACCCAAGTCAATCATCAACACACACAAATCTTGAATTTGCGAAAGGTGATCAATACTTCGGGAATTCGGACTTAAGGATTTCATGAGTGCAAGTGTCCAAACAACAACATTAACAAAATTTCTGAAATGCAAAAAAGGAAAAGGTGAGACCCACATTTTGGGATTTCGGGGTTCGGAACTTTGTGATTTCCAGTGCCCAAACATCGACATACAACAATTTTCAAAATTGTGAAAGGAAAGGAACATGGAACTAACATTTCAGGACTTCAGGTTTCAGAATTTCACGACTTCAAAATCCAAAACATCAGCCACAACAATTTCCGAAATTTTGAAAAGAAGAGAATGTGGAGCCAACAATTCGGGATTTTGGGATTCGGGTTTTCGGGGTTTCAAATGTCGAACAACATAACACAATAATTTTCGAATTCCGAAAGGTGAAAGGGTGAGGAAATAAAACTTTGGGATTTCGGGATTCAGGTTTTTAGGGTTTCAAATGTCAAACAACATAACACAACCATTCCCAAATTCCAAAAAGTGAAAGGATGAAGAATTAACACTTCGGGATTTTGGGATTCAGGGTTTCTGGGTTTGCAACTACCAAACAACAACACACTACAACTCTTGAATTCTAAAAAGTGAAATCTTTAGGGTTTCAAATGCCAAACATCCAACAAAAACAAACTTCTGAAAGGATGTAAAAAGGAGAAGGTGCGTCTCACGTTTCGGGGTTTCAAGGTTTGGAATTGCATGAGTTCAAATGCCCCAAACCTCTTATGTAACCAACTTCTGAAATGCAAAAAGGGGGAGCTTTGAGGTTTCCAGATTCAAAACTTTGCAAGTTCAGAATCCATACATCAATATACATGAACCTTCAAAAGGGGAAAAGAAAGTTGGACTGAGTTTTCCTCACAGAATTTCGAAAGCCTAAGGTCTTAGGAATTTTCCACGCACAGAAGGGTACAAAAGATACAAATTTTCTGTATAAGGTAAATTCTTATAATATTCACTTACAACCTCTTTTAATCAATGCATTAAACATCAACAGTACTAGATCTATGCATCTATGTAAATACATGATTAAGAATATCATTCCATCAGAGATTGGTCATTATAAAAGATGTTTCGAGGGATTTGAGTTTGGTTTCCTGGGGATGTATCTATAGAGAGGATCTGCCTCATTGTCGTAAATCTCCCTTTTCCATAGAACCATAATTACAGATGTTCTTCACATATATTCCCCATAACAAACCAAAAATGGAAAATGTTACAACTCCAATTTAATCAATACAATGCATAAAAAAAATCATTCAGACAAAGAGTGGACATCATTCCAGTTCGGATTTAATAAGACATCGAAATAAAAACATAGTATAATAGAGAGGGGTAGATCAACATATCTGAATCCAATCCACGGGAAGACAAATGGAAAAGCCACGTTCCTCCCAATCATAGAACATGGAAGACAAATCTACTTGCCCGATTCACCCCCTAGCCTGACCATGAATCCATGAGAGCGAACTTGGAAACTCCTCCTCAACAATGTCCTTCAACTCCAACAATTATTCTCTTGCCTCACACTTAATCAGCAGTTCTCATAACAACAAGGAAATTCAGTTTTAATAGGCTTCTCTTGCCTCACACTCAATCCACAGTGTTCAGAACAACAAGAGAGATCAGGAATCCTTTCCCAGCATACCTGGCAGCGTTCCGCCTCCTCGCATATGCTATTTATCAATTTGTTTCCCGGGTCTTTCTCCCTCCTTTGGGGATTTTTGCATCTCTCTTAATCCTTGATTTTCAGGGGCTGCCAGTGGCCAAATATTTTATTTTCCACTTCTCATAATTAGCCTAGAGGCAGTTCCAACTTGTTCCCCACTCATGGAGTCATGGTCAGCTGAATTTTAACCTGGTTGTTCCATTTGTCCTCTTGCAGTTAATATAAATATTATATTGTGACACAAGTATCATAGTCAAATAGTTAGTTGATTCCAAACAGATCTCTTCTCAATAGTCACAATAATTAAATACAATTATTAAATTCGAAATTCGAAATTCAGAATTTCCATAAATGGAAAAAAAATTGAGATTCAAATTTTCCAAAAATGGAAATAAATTTCTAGCACACAAAAATAAAAAGAATATTTATTTTTGGGGGATGTCGCATTGAGCCAGCTAGCCCACAAGTCCGCCTGTCAATTTGTATATTTCAGAACTCTAGGCGCTATTTGTAGGACACACAAAAATAGAGGCCCAATTTTGAGCCCGCCAACCCCAAAACCCACGATCCAAAAATTTGAAAGAAACAAATATATAATGTACGAAGTCCAATGGAGCTATCATATTAGAAAGAGACCCTTAAAATTCAAATTGGTCGTTATTATACTTGCGGTGATAGAATTTATAAAATATTTGTTTTGTTTACTTCATTTTTTTTCAAATAAGAGATTTAACATCCTTAAATAATTTTATGTAATTAAATTGTACAATATCAATATTCAATATTAATAATTTAGTATTTGAAAATAATTTTTTTATATAATGTTAGATAGTTGATAGGGATCACCATCCATAAAGAATCGCAATCTTGATCCCTCTAGCCTTGGAGTCCGTCTGTCAATTTGTATATCGCGGAACTCCAAGTGTTGTTTGAAGGAAATAGAAAAATAGAAGTGTAATGTTGAGCCAACCATCCCGCAAGTCTGCCTGTCAATTTGTATATCGTGGAACTCTGGGTGCTATTTGTAGGACACGAAACAATATATATTGTGCGAAGTCCAATGGAGCTATCATATCAACAAGAGGCCCTTAAAATTTAAATTGGTCATTGTTATACTTGCGGTGATAGAATTTAAAAAATCTTTCTTTTGTTTACTTCATTTTTTTTTTAAATAAGAGATTTAACATCCTTTAATAAATTTATGTAATTAAATTGTACAATATCAATATTTAATATTAATAATTTAGTATTTCAAAACAATTTTTTTAGATAATGTTAGATAGTTGATAGGGATCACCATCCGTAAACAATCGCAATCTTGAGCCCGCCAGCCCTGGAGTTCGTCTGTCAATTAGTATATTGTTGAACTTTGAATGTTGTTTGGAGGACACATAACAATAGAAGTGCAATGCTACGCCAACCATCCCGCAAGTCTGTCTCTCAATTTGTATATCGCAGAACTCTGGGTGTTATTTGTAGGACATGAAACAATAGAGGCACAATTTTGAGCTCGCTAGCCCGAGAACCCACGATCCAAAAATTTGAAATAAACAAATATATACTGTGCGAAGTTCAATGGAGCTATCATATCAACAATAGGCCCTTAAAATTCAAATTGTTCATTATTATACTTGCAGTGATAGAATTTTAAAAAGATTTCTTTTGTTTACTTCATTTTTTTTTTAATAAGAGATTTAACATCCTTAATAAATTTATGTAATTAAATTGTACAATACCAATATTTAATATTAATAATTTAGTATTTAAAAATAATGTTTTTAGATAATGTTAGATAGTTGATAGGGATCATGTGATATTCCCCAAAACAAAATTATTTGGAAATTTAAATTTATGGGAAATTATTCTGTTTTTGGTAAATTCGAATTTGGAAAAATTTTGCCATTTATGGCAATTCCGAATTTAGAATTTGTTAATTGTAATAAATTATTATGACTATTGGGCAGAACTCTAATTTGACCCAACTAACTATTTGACAATGAAACTTGTTTGAAAACAAAATATTTTATATTGATTGCAGAAAGACAAATGGAATAGCCATGTCAAAAGCAGCTGACCATGACTCCATGAGTGGGGAACATGTTGGAACTACCCCTGGGCTGATTTTTACAAGTGGAAAATTAATTATTTGGCCATTGGCATCCCCTAAAAATCAGGTATTTAGGAAGCTGTAAAAATTCCAAGGAAGGAAAAAGACCTAGGCAAGTTACAAATAAGCATATGTGAGGAGGTAGGACGTTGCTAAGTATGCTGGGGAAAAGAGTCTATTTTGGTCTTTTCTTTTTTACTAGTTGTTATGAACACTGGAAGGGTGTGAGGCAAGAAAAAAGGGGACTGAATTGAAGGAAAGTATTGTAGAGGGATTTCCAAGTTCGCCCTTATGGACTCATGGTCAGGCTAGGGGGTGAATCGGGAAAGTAATCGTGGCTACTCGATTCTACGGTTGGGAGGAACGTGGTTGTTCCCTTTGTTTTCTCTGCAAGCCTAGTTCAAATATGTACTCTAAACTCTATCTGTCTAAATGCTTTTTATATTCGAGATATTGTACATGTTATCGCTATACGGAAAGAGTTCTTGTATCTGTTTTAATGATCGTGTAACTGCTGTAAGTCTTTTTTGTACCTAAATATTCAGTATTCTACCTATGTGGAAGGAATTGGTTATTGTTATAGTGAGATCCTTAACGCTGGTATGCATGCAAGAACCTAGACAAAGACTGTTCAAAACTCAGTGAATAGACTGTAGGATTTAAATGCATATTTTTTTTCCAGAATCAATTTTTAAACAGAATCAAATATGTATCATTGAATGAACAGAGTTATTATACGCGTCTATATATGTTTCAAACTTTAACGCAGTCGAATGAAAGAATAGATTCATTATATACGTATATATGTTTCAAACTTTAACATAGTCGAATGAATGAATAGAGATTTTACATGTTTATATATATGTTTCAAACTTTAACAAAGTCGAATGAACGAACAGAGCCATTATATGCGTATATATGTTTTAAACTTTAACAGATTCGAATGAACGAACAAAGTCATTATATGCATATATATGTTTCAAACTTTAACAGAGTTGAATGAACAGAACTATAATATGCACATATACGTTTCAAACTTTAAACAGAGTCGAATATGCGTCAATGAATGAACATAACTATCCTATGCACCTATATGTCTCAAACTTTAAACAGATTCAAATATATATCAATGCACAAACATAGCGATTATATGTGTATGAATGGTTCAACCTGTAAAAATAATCCATTTATACAGTCGAGAATGATGAAGCATAGGGGAACGAACATAAGATCACCCTAATTCTTGGACGATATAATCATGCTAGGATAATACTATAGGAAACAGATAGACAACTTGTTACTACATTAACAACGTATGACATATCTTATATATGTTGTGCACAGAAAGGAAACAAATAATTTTTGTTAGATCGCTTCACATTCTCAGAAATTACAGAGTAATGCAATCCTTTCTGAAGAAGCAACCAAATAAAAAACAAACACCCATGAATACGCAGAGTCTGAAGATGTGAGACCTCTAATAACGATTTTGTTGGAGTAAATATTTCTTTTAACAAAAAGGAAACAAGAATTTCATTCACAGGTCTCCCACATCATGCTTACACATATATATCCTTAGATTGGAACTTTGATAAACAAAAAAAATAGGATTAAACCCTCAGTTATTCGATACAAAGAATCGATCAATGAATAAAGGTTACCCTTAACATCAAAAAACTACGAACAGAATTTGAGACCTCTAGGTCGTGGTTTTAGAAACAAGTTGAAGGGTCATATTTTGGAACCCGAGTACCTTTGCCAGGATGAACAGAGGCCAGAACCCACGCTATGAAGTGCGCACACCTGCATTCGGCCATCACGGTAAACATTAGAAAAGCTACAGAGTAAAATCTTGTTTTATAAACCTAAAAGGGAATAATGATAACCATAGATGTCAGATCACTTAACTTAGGGCTGAAAGGCCACACCTTCCTGTTACCATGATTTTCTTCATAGTCAACCCCAACCGAGGAGAGAAGGGTCTGGGAACTCCTGGTGGGTACCCTCGCAATAGTAAGAGCCCCACCATTAATACAGACAAAAACCTTTATACAGAATGCCAATTAATTTCCTTGACAAAGTAAAATATCATTTTGAATTCAAGAACAAGAAATCATATGATAAAAACCCTTGATGAACAAAGAAATGAATGCAAGGAATGATATCATTTTTTTCACCAATAAAAGTAATCATCGAGGGATAATTTACCGGTAGATTACTACCTTCCTACAAATGTTATGCACCAGACATGGAGGGGAAACATATACATTGAGAACCTACTTGGACCCTTTAGTTCCTGGAGCACAACGAAGGTGTAAACTATTCAAAACTACTCTGAGTCAGTCTAGATTACAGTTGCTAAGTATAGGGTAAACAAAGGATTAAACCAAAAATAGACCCATGGTACACAAACAATGAACAAGAAGTATAGGTTCATAGAAGTAGACGTTTTGCGACTCATGGTTATAGCAAGAAAAACCTCCTCTACTGTCACTACTAAAATAAAGGAACACATAGAGTAAGGAAAGTCTGTAACCCACAGTAAAGTGTACAGAAAACAAATTCTTCTCACTTTCAACCAAAAACAACAAACTCTATTTCGAATCCGAAATACGACAGTCCCTTAGAGAAAACTTACCAGGCATTGTTGTCGACTGCACCAAGGGTTTCTCACATAGGCGGTAGGTTTTTCCCTGTGGAATTTTGCATAACAAAGAGCCCTTTCCTTCGAAGGCACAAGGGAGACATGAGACCACCAAGACCTAAGAGGCATGAGTAACCTCTTCCAGCATGGGAAGTACAAAAACCTTACACTAGGGAAAGTTGGCACATCAAGATTGGGAGGAGAAGGTGAAAGAGACATCGGGGATGAGGTTAGTAGGACACTTATTTAATTTCCTGGACAAAGTCTTAAAACCCTCCTAATAAGTACATCTGCCTCCCTAAATGCAGAAGATATGAAGTAAACCAACAGTAAAACTATGTCTGTCCAGAGAACTAGTCGGTTGCCAAACCATAAAGTTGTCTTTTCGTTACTCCGGCAAGCGAAGGGGAGTTAGTTAGTTCAGTTGTGCAGAGATTGACACAGACTTGACCGGGTTTAGTTCGTTATGATAAGGACAGGTTGTAACATAACTAAAGTAGAGCCATCTAAGGAAAACACTTGGAAACCACTCCTAAACAATTCATTAACCTCCTTAAAACCTTTCCTGTCACATACCATGAGTAGGACTTGAAGACTGATGTTGACACAGTTAGGTAGTGTGTAAGCATTTAAAACCCGAGACATAAATTTATGCACAATGAAAAATCCAATAGTCCATTTCTATTAAAAAGAAAGAGACTGAAATTACCAATCCTAGCGTATAGGTAGGTGCGGGCATTATAGTAAAGCCCTTATAATAAAGTATTGAAATTCCAATCCTAGCGTATAGGTAGGTATGGGAATTATAATAAATCCCTTATAATAAAGTAAGGATTAGAATATATTGCATTCGATATTTGTAAGTTATTAAGCCAAGAGTATTAATCTTAAGCCAAGAGTATTAAGCTAGTATGTTATAAGGTCATGAAATAAAAAACAAAGTGTAAGTACCTGGCTCAGGAGTGGATGAAACAAAATTAAGTAGCAAATATTGTACCACATTTTTTTTTTATGAGAATTTTGAGGTACATTACATATGGTATCAGAGCGAAAGTTGCAACACTAGGCATGAATAGGACCACTATAGTGATTAGTATATAATTGTTTTCAAAAAACAAAAAAAAACTAATAAATTGTGTGGTTACAAACATAAAACTTTCTTTGTTTTCGTGAATAAGTATGGCAGCTCGAGACAATGCAGAAAACAGGATGGAAGAAAATACACAGCAAGGACCTCTTAGAGATACAAGGCAGAATAGTGACGGAAGCTCACCCACAGAAGTGTTGGAAACAATGACGAACCTGATTGTTGAGTTACAAATCTTTAAAGCCGACAATGCAAAATTGAAGAAGGCACAACAAGAACAACATGAGATAAACGAAGTCTTGATGCACAGTATAGTGACCAAGAAAAGCCCAAAAGACAATAATAATGATGAAGAAGTCAACAAGATAGCCTCCAAGAACTCAGGGCCAGAAACAAAAAAAGGAGACAGTTCGTCTGAAGGAACACCTCCAGCTGAAGATGGAACTAAAACTGACAGAAAAAGAAAACAAGTAGACCACCTTGAAGGAGAATTTAAAAAGATTAAATCAGCTATCTTTGATGGGGCATCCAGAACAAGAGAAGAAGAAGAGGCATGGTTGTTGGACATCAAAAAATATTTCCAAATCTACAACTATTCCAGCAACATGAAGGTCAGGATGGCCATCTACAATCTGAAAGGGAAGGCCAGTATTTGGTGGCAAGATCTGAAATTGGCCAAGGGACTTAAGGAGAAACAGTTGGAATGGTCTGACTTTAAGAAGTATTTCAAGAAACAATACCTTTCTGAAAATTACTACGAAAGGAAGAAAAAAGAATTTTACGAGTTACAACTCGGACAAATGACAATGGAGGACCTTATAAATAAATTTCTAGATCTGCTAAGGTTCATACCGTACATCTGGGAGGACAAAGTAAAAATTCAGCGATTTCTAAGCTGCCTACCACAGTCCTACAGGGACAGAATTGAGTTTGACGACCCCAAATCCTTAAGCGAAGTATTCAAAAAAACGTGAATGTGCTATGACCATTATAAGCAGTGAGCAAAGTTTCCCAAAGCCTGGAAGGATAAGAAACAAGATCGAATGAACCAATTGAAGAAGGGGTACCAACCAGCTCCTTATCGGAATACAACAAAGAGTTTTTCGAGAAAGGATTTTCACTCCAATCTTTTGAATATGCAAGGAAGCGAAAAACTGTTAAACCTGGGAATGAGGAAGTTTGGGCACAATGCCTGTGAGCCATTAAAGTGTTGGGAATGTGGAGAGCCTCATCTCAGGAGGAATTTCCCACATTTGAGTTCAACAAACAGAACTTCTGTTCATAACCGACAAGAAGCCTCCATAGTGGGAGATGTGGGCAGGAGCCTACATTCGATAAATGCAGCCATTGATGGACGACAAGCTAACCACCAGTCCTTGGTGGTAGAAGTTGAAGGTAAAATCCATGACACTCGAATTTATGTTTTAATTGACCCCAAAGCAACATTAAGTTATATTACTCCAAAGGTAGTAGAGTCAAATAAACTTAAGAGACGGAAGCACGCAAAATCATGGCTTGTGCAACTAGCGACAGGTACAAAAAGGAAAGTAATCGACTACATTTCAAATTTTGAATTCAGCCTAGATGGTCAAATTATAAGAACTGATCTGAACATCCTACCACTAGGATCTTACAATATGATTATTGGGATGGATTGGTTGGAATGACACAAAGCAATATTAAATTGTTATACAAAGATACTTAGCTATAAAGATGATTCTGGCACCACCAGGACAACCCAAGGTATACCAAAACCGGTATCATTCAGACAAATTTCAGCGATGCAACTAAAGAAATGTGTGAGAAAAGGTTGTTAAGTTTATGCCATCCAAGTGACGACTTTAGTAGAAAAGAAGGATAAGCCAAAGTTGGAAGACTTTGTTGTCCTACGTGATTTTAGAGACATGTTTGTGGAGGAGATACCATAATTACCCCCTAGAAGGGAAATAGACTTCTCCATAGGTCTGTTACCTGGTTCTTCCCCTATCTCAAAGGCGCCTTACCATATGGGTCTACCAGAACTGACAGAATTAAAAATACAACTACAGAAATTGTTGGAAAAAGAGTATATCAGACCAAGTGTCTCACCTTGGGGAGCACTAGTCCTCTTTGTGAAAAAGAAGGACGGTACTCTAAGATTATGTATCGATTATAGACAACTGAACAAAATGAATATTAAGAATAAATATCCCTTACCAATGATAAATGATCTGTTCGATCAAGTAGGGGGGGCAAAGATCTTTTCAAAATTGGATTTACGATCTGGTTATCATCAAGTTCGGATAAAAGATGAGGAGATAAACAAAACAACATTTCAGACAAGATACAGACACTACAAGTTTGTAGTCATCCATTTCGGACTCACTAATGCCCCAACCATGTTTATGTGCCTAATGAACAATATTTTCAGTGAGTACTTTGACAAGTTCGTGGTAGTATTCATCGACGATATCCTGGTCTACTCAAAGACGGAGGAGGAACATGAGGAACACTTAAGAATAGTTCTACAAACTTTAAGGAAGCACAAATTGTACATCAATTTCGACAAGTGTGCCTTCTATCAGAAAGAAATACAATATCTTAGACATGTAATTTCAACAGAGGGCATTGTCGTAGACCCGGAAAAGATGAAAGCCATTATGGAATGGCCGGTACCTAAAGATGTAGTAGACATATGGTCATTCATGGGAATCACCAGATACTACCGCAAGTTTATAGAAGGGTTTTCCAGGATAGCCTACCCTATCACATCACTACAAAAGAAAGGAACCAAGTTTAACTAGTCAGAGAAATGTTAATACAACTTCAACAAACTAAAGGAATTATTGACAACGATGCCCATATTGAAAGTAGCAGACCCAGATAAAGACTTCACCGTATCTATCGTTGTGAGTAAAGAAGGGCTAGGTGGTGTCCTAACTCAGGAAGGACACGTTATTTGTTATGATTCCTCAAAATTAAAAGAACACGAGCGAAATTGTGTCTCTCGTGACTTAGAATTGGTAGCAGTAATACACGCCTTAAAGATGTGGTGACACTACATAATGGTCCGAAGATTCCTATTATTCATGGACAACAGCGGGGTGAAATATCTGTTTAACCAACTAGATCTTAACGCAAGGAAAGCAAGGTGGTTAACCTTCTTAAGAGAATTTGACTTTGAGGTTAGACATATCAAGGGAAAGGAAAACAAAGTAGCAGATGCTTTAAGTAGAAGAAATCATGGATTATTTGAGATGAATATTAGCAGGGAAGATAGTGATCTGGAAGAAAGAATAAGGACAGCAGGTGTTGATGACAAAAACTATATTAAAATAATGGAAGATCTACCAAAAAATATTGTGAACTCAGATAAACCAGATCTAAGTATCAACAAGAAAGGGTTGCTACGATTTAAAAACATACTTTACATACCAGATTCAACAGGGTTAAAATTAACAATCTTGGACGAAGTGCATAAGAAGTTGTATTCTGACCACCCAGGTTACCAGGAAATGATAACAACAATTAGGAAACTATTTTATTGGCCTAATATGAAGGGAGAAACAATGGAATACTTGGCTAGGTGCCAAGACTGTCAGCAGGTTAAGGCCGAACACCAGCATCCAGCCGACCTCTTACAGCCATTACCAGTACCATAATGGAAATGGGAGACTATATCACTTTACATTATAACGGGTTTGCCTAAAACTCAGAAAAATAATGACTCCATCATGGTTGTAATCGATAAACTCAGTAAGTCTACACACTTTATTCCTGTAAAGTCTACTTTTAAAGCTATAAACATCACTGCAATATTCATGAATGAAATATTTAGACTGCATGGTATTCCTAAAATGGTGATTTCAGATAGAGACGTAAAATTCACATCCTCTTTTTGGAAGGAATTGTTTGCAGGGCTCAATACCAACTTGAATTTCAGTACAAGTTCTCATCCACAAATGGATGGACAAACCGAAAGGACAAGCCAAATCATAGAGGATATGCTCTGCATGTGTGTAAGAACAAAACCAAACAAGTGAGAGGATTATATACACTTGGTAGAATTTGCATATAACAATGCGTACCAAACTTCAGCAAAGTTGAGCCCTTTCGATGTATTGTATGACAAAAAGTGTATGACTCCAATTAGTTGGGCTAACTTGGCGCATAGACTCATGGTTGGACCAGAAATGCTCCAAGAAATGGAGAACATGGTAAGAAAGGTACAACAGAACTTGAAAGAAGCATAGGACTGACAGAAGAGCTATGTAGATATGAAAAGAAGACACTTAGAGTTTCAAGCAGGAGACCATGTATATTTGAAGGTCAAAGCACAAAAAATTTCATTGAAGATAGGAAACTGTGCCAAGATGGCACGCAGGTTCTGTGGGCCCTTCGAGATACTAGCTCAAATTGGACCCGTAGCGTATCAACTTGCATTGCCAGCAAATTTAAGAATTCATAGTGCATTTCATGTTTCTTTATTAAAAAAATGTGTTCACGACCCTACTCATATGATTGGTTAGAACCTGGTATAGGTGGAACCTGAAGGCGAAATCCAGGTGGAACCCCTACACATTCTGGACCAGAGAGAAATAGTGCTTTGGAATGGAGTCGTCGCTCAGGTAAAGGTGCAATGGAAGCACTTTAGTTCTGAGGAGGCCACTTTGGAATTGGAGGGAGATTTGCAGAAATCTCATCCAATATTTTTCCAAGAGAGGAACGAACACTGAGGACAATGTTTTATTGAAGGGGGAAAGGATGTGATATTTCCCAAAATAAAATTATTTGGAAATTTAAATTTCTGGGAAATTATTCCGTTTTCGGTAAATTCGAATTTGGAAAAAAAATTCCATTTATGGCAAATCCGAATTTAGAAATTATTAGTTGTAATAAACTATTATGACTGTTGGGTAGAACTCTGATTTGACCCAACTAACTATTTGACAATGACACTTGTTTGAAAACAAAATATTTTATATTGATTGCAGGAAGACAAATGGAACAACCATGTTAAAAGAAACTGACCATGACTCCATGAGTGGGGAACATGTTGGAACTACCCCTGGGCTGATTTTTACAAGTGGAAAATTAATGATTTGGAAATTGGCAGCCCCTGAAAATCAGGGATTTAGGAAGCTGCGAAAATTCCAAAGAAGGAAAAAGACCTAGGCAAGTTACAAATAAGCACATGTGAGGAGGCAGGACGCTGCTAAGTATGTTGGGGAAAATAGTCTATTTTGGTATTTTCTTTTTCACTTGTTGTTATCAACACTGGAAGGGTGTGAGGCAAGGAAAAAAGGGATTGAATTGAAGAACAATGTTGTAGAGGGATTTCCAAGTTCGCCCTTATGGACTCATGGTCAGGCTAGGGGGTGAATCAGGCAAGTAATTGTGGCTGCTCGATTCTACGGTTGGGAGGAACATGGTTGTTCCCTTTGTTTTCTTTGGAAGCCTAGTTCATATATGTACTCTAAACTCTATCTGTCTGAATGATTTTTATATTGGAGATATTGTACATGTTATCGCTATATGGAAAGAGTTCTAATATCTGTTTTAATGATCGTGTAACTGTTGTAAGTCATTTATGTACCTAAATATTCAGTATTCTACCTCTGTGGAACGAATTGGTTATTGTTATAGTGAGATCATTAACGCTGGTATGCATGCAAGAAACTAGACAAAGACGGTTCAAAATTCAGTGAATAGACTATAGGATTTAAATGCAGATTTATTTTCCAGAATCAATTTTTAAACATAATCGAATATGTATCAATCAACGAACAAAGCTATTATATGTGTCTATATATGTTTCAAACTTTAACAGAGTTAAATGAACAAACATAGTCATCATATATGTATATATGTTTCAAACTTTAACAGAGTTGAATGAATGAACAGAGCTATTATATGCGTATATATATGTTTCAAACTTTAACAGAGTCGAATGAACGAACATAGCCATTATATGCGTATATATGTTTTAAACTTTAACAGAGTCAAATGAATGAACAGAGTCATTATATGCATATATATGTTTCAAACTTTAGCAGAGTCGAATGAACAGAGCTATCATATGCACATATACGTTTAAAACTTTAAACATGGTCGAATATGCGTCAATGAACGAACATAACTATCCTATGCACCTATACGTCTCAAACTTTAAATAGAGTCAAATATATATCAATGCACGAACAGAGCGATTATATGCGTATGAATGGTTCAAACTGTAAACATAATCCATTTATACAGTCAAGAATGATGAAGCATATGGGAACGAACGTAAGATCACCCTAATTCTTGGACAATATAATCATGCTAGGATAATACTACAGAAAACAAATAGACAACTTGTTACTACATTAACAACGTATGGCATATCTTATATATGTTGTGCGTAGAAAGGAAACAAATCATTTTTGTTAGATCACTTCGCATTCTCATAAATTATAGAGTAATGCAATCCTTGTTGAAGAAGCAACCAAATAAAAAACAAACACCCATGAATACACAGAATCTGAAGATGCGAGACCTCTAATAACGATTCTGTTGGAGTAAATATTTATTTTAACAAAAAGGAAACAAGCATTTCATTCATAGGTCTCCCACATCATGATTACACATATATATATCCTTAAATTGGAACTTTGATAAAAAAAAAAATGGGATTAAACCCTTTGTTATTCGATACAGAGAATCGTTGCATGAATAAAGGTTACTCTTAACATCAGAAAACTATGAACATAATTTGAGACCTCCAGGTTGTGGTTTCAGAAACAAGTTGAAGGGTCATATTTTGGAACTCAAGTACCTTTTCCAGGATGAATAAAGGATAGAAACCACATTGTGAAGTGGGTACACCTGCATTCAACCATCATGGTAAACATTAGAAAAGATACAAAGTAAAATCTTATTTTATAAACCTGAAAGGGAATAATGATAACCATAGATGTGAGATCACTTAACTTAGGTCCGAAACGCCACACCATCTTGTTACCATGCTTTGATTCGTAGTCAACCCTGACCGAGGAGAGAAGGGTCTTGGAACTCCTGGTGGGTACCCTCGCAACAGTAAGATCCCCAACATTAATACATGGAAAAACCTTTATACATAATGCCAATTAATTTCTTTGACAAAGTAAAATAGCATTGGGAATTCAAGAACAAGAAATCATTTGATAAAAACCCTTGACAAACAAAGCAAAGAGTGAAAGGAACGGTATCATACTTTTCACCAATAAAAGTAATCATGGAGAATAACCTAACATCATCGAGGGATAATTTACCGGTAGATTACTACCTTCCTACAAATGTTATGCACCAGTCACAGAGGGGACACATATATATTGAGAACTCGGTTGGACCCTTTAGTTCCTAGAGCACGACGAAGGTGTAAACTATTCGGAACTACTCTGAGTCACTCCAGATTACAGTTGCTAAGTATAGTGTAAACAAAGGATCAAGCCAGAAATAGACCCACAGGACACAAACAGTGAACACGAAGTATAGGTTCATAGAAGTAGAGGTTTTGTGACTCATGGTTATAGCAAGAAAAACCTCCTCTACTGTCACTACTAAAATAAAGGAACACATAGAGTAAGGAAAGTTTGTAACCCACAGTAGAGTGTACAGAAAACAAATTCTTCTCAGTTTCAACCAAAAACAAAAAACTCTATTTCGAATCTTAAATACGACAGTCCCTTAGAGAAAACTTACCAAGCATTGTCGTCGACTACACTAAGGGTTGCTCATGGAGGTGGTAGGTTTTTCCCTGTGGAAGTTTTCATAACACAGATCCCTTTCCTCTGAAGGCACAAGGGAGAAATGAGACCGCCAAGACCTAAGAGGCATGAGTAAACTCTTTCATCATGGGAAGTACAAAAACCTTACACTAGGGAAAGCTAGCGCATCAAGATTGGGAGGAGCAGGTGAAAGAGACATCGGGGCTGAGGTTAGTAGCACCCTTATTTAATTTCCTGGATAGAGTCTTAAACCCCTCATGACAGGTACATCTGCCTCCCTAAATGCAGAAGATACAAAGTAAACCAACAATAAAATTATGATTGTCCAGAGAACTAGTCGACTGCCAAACCATGAAGTTGTCTTTTCGTTACTCCGGCAAGCGAAGGGGAGTTAGTTAGTTCAGTTGTGCAGAGATTGACGTGGACTTGACCATGTTCAGTTCGTTATGATAAGGACAAGTTGTAACATAACTAAAGTAGAGCCATCAAAGGAAAACACTTGGAAACCACTCCTAAACAATTCATTAACCTCCTTAAAACCTTTCCTGTCACGTACCACGAGAAGGACTTGAAGAATGATGTTGACACAGTTAGGTAGTGTGTAAGCATTTAAAACCCCAGACATAAATTTATGCGCTATGAAAAATCCAATAGTCCATTTCTATTAAAAACAAAGGGACTGAAATTAACAATCCTAGCGTACAGGTAGGTGCGGGCATTATAGTAAAGCCCTTATAATAAAGTATTGAAATTCCAATCCTAGCATATAGGTAGGTGTGGGAATTATAATAAATCCCTTATAATAAAGTAAGGATTAGAATATATTGCATTCGATTTTTGTAAGTTATTAAGCCAAGAGTATTAAGCTAGTATATTATAAGGTCATGCAAGCAATAACAAAGTGTAAGTGCCTAGCTCACAAGTGGACTAAATGAAATTAAGTAGCAAATATTGTACCACATAAAAAAAAAATTATGAGAATTTTGAGGTACATTACAGATCACAATCCTTAAACAATCTCAATCTTGAGCCCGCCAGCCCTAGAGTTCGTCTGTCAATTTGTGTATCGTGGAAATCCAAGTGTTGTTTGGAGGAAAAATAACAATAGAAGTGAAATGCTGAGAAATCCATCCCACAAGTCCATTTGTCAATTTGTATATCGCAGAACTCTAGGTGTTATTTGTAGGACACGTAACAATAGAAGCCCAATTTTGAGCCCGTTAGCCCGAGAACCTGTGATCCAAATTTTATAAATAAATGAATATATATTGTGTGAAGTCCAATGGAGGTAGAATATCAACATGAGGCCCTTAAAATTCAAATTGGTCATTGATATACTTGCGATGATAGAATTTAAAAAATCATTTTTTTGTTTACTTTTTTTTTTTTAAATAAGAGATTTAACATCCTTTAATAATTTTATGTAATCAAATTGTACAATATCAATATGTAATATTAATAATTTAGTATTTGAAAATAATGTTTGTAGATAATGTTAGACAATTTATAGGGATCACCATCTGTAAACAATCACAATATTGAGCCCCCTAGCCCTGGAGTTCGTATGTCAATTTTTATATCGCAGAACTCCGAGTGTTGTTTGGAGGAAACAAAACAACAGAAGTGCAATGTTAAGCTATCCATCCTAAAAGTCCGTTTGTCAATTTGTATATCATGGAACTATGAGTGTTGTTTGAAGGACACAAAACAATAGAATTGCAATTTTTTTGCCTGCCAGCCCGCAAGTTCGCCTATCAATTTGTATAACATGGAAATTTGGGTGTTGTTTGTAGGACATATAACTATAGAGGACATTATTTTCCCTTTAAGATAACCTCTATGACACAAATGTAGTATGTGGCTTGTTTTATCACTTTTCCTTAATCGATGAACTTGGTAAAATTAATCTCCTAGAATAATTCGAAAAAGATGAATATATACTCTGCGAAGTCCAATGGAACTATCATATCAACAAGACACCCTTAAAATTCATATTGGCCATTGTTATACTTGCGGTGATAAAATTTAAAAAATCTTTGTTTTGTTTACTTCATTTTTTTTAAATAAGAGATTTAACTTCCTTTAATAATTTTATGTAATTAAATTGTACAATATCAATATTTAATATTAATAATTTAGTATTTGAAAATAATGTTTTTAGATAATGTTAGATAATTGATAGGGATCACCATATGTAAACAATTGTAATCTTGAGCCCGCTAACCCTGGAGTTCGTCTGCCAATTTGTATATCGCGGAACTCCAAGTGTTGTTTGGAGGAAATGGAACAATAAAAGTGCAATGTTGAGCCAACTAGCCCACAAGTTCGCCTATCAATTTGTATATCGTAGAAATCTGGATGCTATTTGTAGGACACACAAAAATAGAGGCCCAATTTTGAGCTCGCCAGCCACAAAACCCACGATCCAAAAATTTGAAATATACGAATATATAATGTGCGAAGTCCAATGGAGCTATCATATCAACAAGATACCCTTAAAATTCAAATTGGTCATTGTTATACTTGCGGTGATAGAATTTAAAAAATATTTGTTTTGTTTACCTCATTTTTTTTAAATAAGAGATTTAACATCCTTTAATAATTTTATGTAATTAAATTGTACAATATCAATATTTAATATTAATAATTTAGTATTTGAAAATAATGTTTTTATATAATGTTATATAGTTGATAGGGATCACCATCCGTAAACAATCACAATCTTCATCCCACTAGCCCTAGAGTCCGTCTGTCAATTTGTATATCCCAGAACTCCAAGTGTTGTTTGGAAGACACAGAACAATAGAAGTGCAATCTTGAGCCAACCATCCCACAAGTGCGTCTGTCAATTTGTATATCGCAGAACTCTGGGTGCTATTTGTAGGACACGAAACAATAGAGGCCCAATTTTGAGCCCGCCACCCCGAGAACCCACGATAAAAAAATTTGAAATAAACGAATATATATTGTGTAAAGTCTAATGGAGCTATCATATCAACAAGAGGCCCTTAAAATTCAAATTGGTCATTTTTATACTTGCGATTATAGAATTTAAAAAATCTTTCTTTTGTTTACTCCATTTGTTTTTTAAACAAGAGATTTAACATCCTTTAATAAATTTACGTAATTAAATTGTACAATATCAATATTTAATATTAATAATTTAGTATTTCAAAATTATTTTTTTAGATAATGTTAGATAGTTGGTAGAGATCACCATCCGTAAAAAATAACAATCTTGAGCCCACCATCCCTACAGTCCATCTGTCCATTTGTATATCGCGGAACTCTGAGTGTTGTTTGAAGGACAAAGAACAATAGAAGTGAAATGTTGAGCCAAGCAACCCGCAAGTCCAATTGTCAATTTGTATATCGAAGAACTTTGGGTGCTATTTGTAGGACACATCACAATAGAGGCCCAATTTTGAGCCCACCAACCTAAGAACCCGCGATCCAAAAATTTGAAATAAATGAATATATATTGTGTGAAGTCCAATGAAACTATCATATTAACAAGAGGCCCTTAAAATTCAAATTGGTCGTTGTTATACTTGCAATGATAGAATTTAATTTTTTTTTGTTTTTTACTTCATTTTTTTTTTAAATAAGAGATTTAACATCTTGTAATAATTTAATGTAATTTTAATTATACAATATCAATATTTAATATTAATAATTTAGTATTTGAAAATAATGTTTTTAGATAATGTTAGATAGTTGATAGGGATCACCATCCGTAAACAATCATAATCTTGAGCCCACCAGCCCTGGAGTCTGTCTATTAATTTGTATATCGTGGAACTCTGAGTGTTGTTTGGAGGACACAAAACAATAAAAGTGAAATGTTGAGCCAAACAACCTACAAGTCCGCCTGCCAATTTGTATAATGTGGAACTTTGGGTGCTATTTGTAGGACACAGAACAATAGAGGCCCAATTTTGATCCCGCCAGCCCGAGAACCCGCGATCCAAAAAGTGGCTAAGTATGGAATGAGGGATCCGTACATGCTCTATAAAATCTCATATCCATACTTTATAAATGTATGTATTTAGTATTTATTACTCATTTTTCGGAAAATTTCTAGGTGTGAAAGTTGGCCGATTCACGTCTTCAGATTTCCACTTACTTTTATATCACCAGCCCGACTGACCACTTCGCCATTTCATATTGTACAAAGTTATTTGATCATGATTTCCCAAATAGGTGGGTTCAACATTAAATTTCCATTGTTCCACTGCCTATAAACAACACTTGGACTTCCACGATCTACAAATTAGCAAACAAATTAAAATAAAAGAATATATACTATGTGAAGTCTAATGGAACAATCATATGAATGAGAGGACATTAAAATTCAAATTCATTGTTGTTATAATTGTGGTGAAGCTAACATTACAAAAAAAATTACTTAAACATCCAAAAATTGACTTTCTTTTATACAAACAGATCCTGGAAACTATAAACATCACTCGCTATATATATTCCTTGATTGAAGAACCTGTTAACATGTTTAATGCACTTCATACTTACTGTTAAGACCATCAATGGGGATTTCTTACAACAATTCTCGCTTCCGAAAATTGTCATTCACATTCTTTTTTGTTCTATGCTTTCCCTTTCTGGTTACTTACTCATTTTTTGAAAAATCTCTAGGTGCGGGATTTGGCAGATTCATGTCTTCAAATTTCCATTGTTACTTTTATATCACCAACCTGACCGACTGCATCCCCATTTCATATTGAACAAACTTTTTTAATCGCGGGTTCCCACATAGGTGAGTTCAACATTGCGTTTCCATTGTTCCGTTGCCTGCAAACAACACATGGACTTCCGCGATTTACAACAAACAAATTCCCCTTCATCTCGTTTTCTTTCGCTTTCTATTTACTTTGTATTTTTTCTGAATCTCTCATGCTTTTATATATGCCACTCGAAGTTCCACAATATACAAATTGCCCTATCAACATTGCGCTTCCACTATTCACCTATGTACAAACAACACCCAAAATTCCACGATATACAAATTGATGGTCAAAATATGTCACTAAGATACAATTTGACCATCGGACCCTCACGTCTCCTAGGTATATCTTCTGACCCTTTTTTTTGTAACCCGCTTGACCTCTTTCCATACTTGGGAATTTCTTGGAAAATGTTTCATATGTTGGTGGGTGGACGAAATGTATAATGCTTGGTCGCTCTTTTCCATCCCTGCTACCTTCATACTTTTTTCTAGATATGAAATTATTAATATATAATGCTAGTAGTTCATCGTGCATGAAACATTTAGATTGTCATTAATGTTCGGAAGGTCGGAGAAGATTTTTCATTACTACGAACTAAACCAAGATTTGTAGAGAAGATTGTAATCCTTTCCAAGTATTCATTTCAAACATGATGCAATCTCGTTCGTGTGTCGGCCAATTGGTGCCTTTGATAAATCTCTAATTATTAATCGCTCTTCGTTGACACTTCCACCTTCACACTTTTTTCTAAATATGCAATTAGTGAGATTTAATGGTAACAACTCATTACGCATGAACCTTGGAGATTGTCATTGATCAACAAAAGGCTCGAGGAGATATTCCATTGATACACATTAAAGAAGGATTTGAGGAGGGTTATATTATACCTCCCCAATTTTCATTTCAAACATCGTCTAGAGCAAACAAAAATTCTCATTAACTTATGGTAGAAGTTCTGTCCAGATATAGTAAACACCTTCGGGCATGATGGCTAGAGGTTCCAATATTCCAAGGCATATTCTTACTACTCATCTCCCTCTGCCCAGGAGAAAAAAAGGAGATGGTTCGTTGGTACATTGAGAGATATATTTCAAGCCAAAGAATTCCAAGGCAACCCTACCTACTCAGAGAACCTACCGAGTTGCATTGATGGTTGGCGTAGAGGTTGATGCCATGGATTGCGATCTAGAAGAAGATGATCTTATGGACGATGGTATGGAAATGGATGATGGAAATGCAGAGACTGTTCCCACTCATGTGCCCAAATTGAAATCAACCATAATGGGCAGAACTTCCTGGCTCAGTGATGGTGGTCCTGACAACACCAAAATAAGGAGTTTCAGAAAAGAAACCGACGTTGAACACAATAGCCTCTTTGCAACTCGAAAGTAGGAATTCTAGAGGTCCAAATTAGTCCATTCTAGGCGAAATTATTTCACTGTAAGGAAATGATATGTTGATGCTCCCAGAGATATATTTCAAGTCAAAAAACTATTCAATTGTGGGACTACTTTCCTATTCTTTGGATATACAATTAACATCTTAGGGAATGAGTACAATAACTCCCACTAGTGCAAGGCATATTCCTACTAGTCATCTCCTTCCACCCATAATGGACTAATTTGGGCCTCTAGAATTGCACGTGCATCTTGTGTCCCTAAAGTTTTCGACTGTGGAGAGGCGGTTTCTTAGTGTGTCCTAACTTTCAGTTAAGGAATATTTCGTTTTCCTTGCAACGTTTTCCATCTTCTTCCTCACCCGAAGGTTCTAAGAACTATCAATTTTATCAGAGGATGATCCATCGAGGAGAAAAATTCAAGGATTTCCTAGAAAAGAAAGCATGGTAATCAGTTTTGTATGCATGTTGAAGAGCATCTCGATGGCTCCTGCATGTTGCGAATCCCATGCCTCTGTTTGTGGAATATATGTTCAATGTTTTGGCCCAAAAAACTGGGTCCAATTTCTAAGGATAGATATACAATGTACATTGTTCTTCTTTTTTTTAATGGATTTGCTTTTAAATTTTTTTTCCTTGGAGTCTTGGTTGTTGTTTCTTTTCTGGATTTAACACCTCTTCTCATTGGCATGATTCGATAGACTTGTAGTTCTTCGATATTGTATTTGCTTA
Organism: Picea engelmannii; assembly: GCA_009831015.1. NCBI lineage: Eukaryota > Viridiplantae > Streptophyta > Pinopsida > Pinales > Pinaceae > Picea > Picea engelmannii. The sequence goes on from ML813237.1 coordinate 119,577, forward strand.
GGTGATTTGTTCTAAAATGGAGCATCTAACAATTATATGACAATGTACTGTGTCGATCCATCAGGATTTTATCCAAAAAAAAAATGAGTTACACACAGTTTCAAACCAATGTTCAATTCTATTCATAATTCAGATAGAACATAGAAATACCAAATCACATCATTGCAACAAGATCGTCATTTTTGTTTCTGTACATGTAATTATTAATCTTTAATGCTAACAACCCATAATGCAAGAAGTTCAATACTTAAGTTAATATGTTACAATCATGGAAGAATGTATCAAGAACACACTTTCACCCACAAGTTGCAATAAAATCTAATCTTCAACAAAGCATTTTCTGATGATTACTAGAAAATGATGGTTTTGCAACAATGGGGCTTGTTTGAAACCAAATTGTGCTTACGAAAATTTCCCTCTGTCTTTCTATTTTCCCACTCTTTTATCCCCTGTAGTTTCTCTTTCTGGTTACTTAATCATTTTTTCCGAAAATTCCTTGTTGCGTGGGTTAGCAGATTTGTTGGACACACCTACCACACTTAGAGGGGGGGGTGAATGAGTGTGGGGCTCTTTTTCCCAAAACTCCCCTCTTGCACAAAAACTCATCAATTAGCATTCAACATTTATTCATTACCCATTGTTGTCATTTATAACCAGTTAGATGTGAGCACATATCATCAACATATATCAACAATATATCATCAATAAGTCATCACCACAATGAACACAAAGAACACAAGATGTATGTACAATTTTCTTTTTATTATGGACTACAATCCTTGGGGTTTATCAGCAACAACTGAAGAGAGTACAACTCTACAAGAGCACCAGCTCTATATGCAAGACTCAGCTTGCATTCTCAGCATCAACTGAGATGAGGCAACAATCCTCAACAGATATCAATCTGTACCATAAACAAGAGCATCAACCATGCACCAACCTGTGCCA